>KK118458.1:279456-319551 GCA_000611955.2 Stegodyphus mimosarum
CGTGGTGGCCACACAAAATACTGATTCTGATCTCTTGTTCTTGTTTGTTTGCTTTGAACATTTAATCATTTATTTGTACCACTACCACTCAACTGTGTATTAAATTGCATTCAATTATGACGATTCTTTCTTGGTGTTGCAATTTTCACAAACGTGAGTGTATAATAGCCTTAATTTCGAAATAAGAAGATAATTAATATATATTGAAAAATGAAGCCCATGAAATATTTTGAGCTTATTTCTGTATTTGTGATATGAAAATAATTTTGAAAGAGCAGTAGCTGCAACTTAAGAATTTCATAGCTTTACAACATGTACTATCTTTTCTTTTTATCCCAAAAGTTTCATTTTCCTAAAATGATTCGAACTCCGAGATTATTTTATATATCGTGCAAGTGAAAGATGGTGGGAAAATTCAAACGTTAGATCATTTACTATTTTACTCAGAAGCCACGAATATGTTTTTATCGGTTATTTGAATGCCGAAATAAAATAAAAAGGGCTTAAAATATTTTCTTTGAGTGATAATAATTTAATCCAGTTATAAAGTTAAGAAGAACTCACGCAATAAAATTTTAAAATTAAAGTAAGAAAGTAATTCCAATGAGAAATAATTCAGTTTAGAAAACTTTCAGTTTGAAAACTGGTAATCAATTATAATGTCAGTAGTTTCTCATTTTCTCAAAGCTAGTATAAGCCTTCAAACTTTTTATTTTGAAAAAGCGTTTTTTAAAATTTATACCAAATCAAAGTGCTGAATCCAAAAATGACTTAGTATTTTTTCGTCATGGATAATTTTATTGCAGTTTGAGTTAATTCTTTGGTAAATGAAATGTATAGCTTGATGAACTGAATAAATAAAAAAAAATAGCTAAAAATGACTTAGGGCTAATATAACGCATACTACAATAGAAGTCACTTGAATGTCATTTAAGTGTACAACATTCATAATTTTCGTTAAAAGTACCGTACAACTCTGTCTCTTTCTGTGCGTATTGCTTAAACAGAGGAGATTACCTATCAAAAATCTTACTGGTAAATAATCTTATAATATAATATGTTTCAGAAATACTTAAACAGAAGAGATTATCAAAATTCTCGATTTGCCTTTATCTTTTGTTTGTAAAATTTCGTTTGATACTTTTTCCTTTATAAGAAGCTTCATGATTTTTGTATGCAACATCCAACAATAATCTGTAACTGTATTATGATTCCAAGAATCCTAGTATCTTTTTTTCACCCTTAAAATATTTACTGTGTTGATAAAAGCGTTTTCGATCGTTCTCTAACTAAGAGCATTAAAAATATTTGATTAAGATTTAATGATAAGAATTCGTTTTACTTTTAAGTTTATGTTTGACTAAATTTATTTAGAATTTAAAAAAGGAGGTTTAATACAACTTATCCACAGAAGTCATTGCTTGGCCTTTATTTTCTTTACGTTTGTCCTGGACTTATACTTCCAGTTATAAAAATGTTTTAAATCACGCAAATATTCATGTTTCGTTACTTTTAAATTTAATGACATCCGTTTTGTAAAAATTACAGAATTTAACTTTTCATACATTCCTCCATTCCCTATAATTATATTTATTAAAGTTTTCTACTCGTTATAAAAAATAAAACACAAAATGTTTGATCCCGAAAGATAATTTGCAATATTTGACCTCATTTTCAATTTACACCGAGGTGTCAGTTAATAACCAAATTACGATAATTCGAGGCTAACTTTCTCCCTTAAATGCCGTTCATCAACGATTTTTTTTGTGTGTGTGTGATTTAAAAATAATTTTTTTATTGTGTCTTTAATTTATAGTTTTGTTATATTTAGTACGCCGAAATAATTTTCACACAAGTCATTTATAAATTTTCAAAGTCTAAAGCTACATTATTAAGAGTTTGTTATGACTTTTTATTATTTTGGAATCATATAGTGTTAATCATACAAAACTTTCATTGAATACAAATATTTTTCATTATTAATAAATGCAAACAATACTGCGAGTTACATGCGTGTCATTACTAAAACCTACCATGCTTTCTAGAACACGAATTCTATCAGATTCTGTGAAGATCTCCATTTGGAAAAAAAAGTTATATTGACCAAAAGTTTTCATAATAATCTGCGTAGAAATGCTCGTCACTTAAGCATTTAAACAACATAAACCTTTTACGAAACTGATATTTCATTTTTAGTTATTAGCAAATGCAAACATTTTGCTCTTCAATTTGTATTCAGATATGATCTCTGATTTAATACCAAATATCTCGTCCCCTTTTGTCATAAGAGAGTCATATCTTGTGTATTCTATTTTTTATAACAAGTTGAAAAGTTTCCTTAATATAAGGGACCGAAGGAACGTGTCAAATGTTAATTTTGCGTAATGTTGTAATTAATTTCTTTAAAAACGCCAGAATATGCGTAGTTGCGTCATGTAAAGTATTTTTGTAACTGGAACTTAATATCTAAGTCCAATGATTGCGAGAATAAGGGCTAAGTAAGGACTTTGTGGACATAGTCCATATATTTCAGTGTACTTTTATAGCAAATCTTTAATTATAATCTTATACTGAGAGACTTTCTAGTTATTCCAAAATCTAATACTGCCGCTCTTTAGGGAAATATTCAAACTTTCTTTTCCACCTTGTATCTCTAAACTTAAATTTTGCTTGACAAATCTTTCTAGAAACTTGTCTATTTTGAAATCAGTAAGGAACTGTTAAATCTGAGATGAAAATTTTTCGTCATAAGCAAAATGAATGTCAATTCTAGTTATTGCGAAAGCACAGTGAAACTAAATCAACATTACTTACAATTTTAATACTTGAACCTCAGTTTGTGGTTCTAATTTAAAATAACGGGCAGCACATAATGTTGGAGATTTCGCTAACCTGCGAGTAAGTAAGTGGTCTAAAGTCGCTAACAATGTACTAATACAACTAAACACATTGAAGTATTTTGGCTGTCTAATTCAAAAATCAGTTTATTCCAGAAATCTCTCAAAGTTTCGGTCAGCTAGCAACTCAGGTTAAAACTTCGAAATGCAGTTAGATCTTACTGAAACAGGAGCTAATCTCACTGTGATTCGTCTAAAGTTTCCTCTGAGAAACCGAAGTATTTAAACTTATTTTCTTATGAATAGCATTTAGCTAAAACTTTTGAAAATGACTAATTACTGTGAGAAATGCCAAGAAGGAATAAGACAGTAAAATCTTAAAAACTGAAAGAAAAATCGTAACCTTACAACTTGTTAGAAGAATTAACTAATTATCATGACTTCATTTACAACAGATTTATGTTGTCATCTAGCATTATTTTTCTAATGCTTGGCCCATCGAAAATATTCTAACACGAAAGGAAATTTTAAGAAACGAAAGGAAATTGTAGAATTTAAAGCAATTAGCACTTTTTGTCAAAGCCGTCACAAGAAATTTCACGATATCTAGTTTTACGAAAATCAATGGTAAAAGGCATTTCGCTTTATTAACAAGGTTTTTATGTGATATTCTTTGATTTCCAAACTGAACGGAATGTCTCAGATGTCACTATAACCCATTTTTATCGTTTTGTTCCGCTGGCCCATTGGCGTATCTCACGTGTGGGACATGGGAAGTTAAATAAAACAGCCCTGCTGACCAAGAAGCGTAAGTAGAATTTTAATATCTCTAAGAAACATCCACTCATAACGACTGTGTTTCACACTGCAGGGCATTAAAACTGCTACACCATGAAGGAAGTGAGTAACAATCCTGAATTTTACATGAAATATAGAATGTGCTGGGATATTCAAATGGCTAGCATTTCAATAAGTGCTTTCATTTCCAGCAAGAGTACTTAGGCCTCGAATCAGTATGTAAAGAAATACTAAAATGTCGATTATTCAATCAGAAATCACATTTACTCATTGTTTTTTGAGTTGGAGATCGCGTTATTCTTTGTATAAGAAGAAACTTATACCAGTACGTCTCAGAATTCGCCTGCGGGAGGTCTGTATATCATCGTATCGTCCGCCTCCTGCTGCGTTTAAAGGTAATTAATATGAGAATTTATAGTCGTTATGAGAATTTATAGTCGATGGATATAAGAATGGTCACACAGAGCGACATGCTGTATCTCAATGCTTCTTTCACGAGCGTCCAAAATAACAGATTTCTTCTCCGTTTTACTATTAAAAATTCTACAATCACATCTCGTAACCTGCGTCAGGAAACTGGGTTATTGCACACCACCAAAAATCCATACATACGGTACAATAACGTCTGCAATTCCACGGTTTATTAGAAAGACGATCGTTGCCCTCGACGCTTGACTCTTGATCGCTCTTCGCGCTAAAGCATACAGAATCAGCTCTTTCAGTGATGCTTTCAACGACGCACATGGCTATATTAATGGCATGATATTGTCTTTCCTGACCAATCGCGCTTTTGCTTACAGCATCATAGGGGGGCATATCCGCATGGAGACAGCGATGGGAATGAACATTAAATGGATTGATGGTATGCCATTGAAGAAACATCCCATTCTCCTCTAGTCCACATACCCAGAATTTTGGCCAGCCCCATTATTGCTGAGGTTTTAATGCCCGTGGGTCTACCGCACCTTCGGGGCCTCCATTGCTCTAGCTTTCAATAGGACAATGCGATACCGCATGTTGCCCAAGCCTTCCTACGTTTTCTCAATACTTAGAATCTTTGATTTCTGCTTTGGTCAACGCGTTCTCTAGATTTTTCAACAACTGAAAACGTCTGATTAATGAAAAGAGACTGGCATGATAATACACGAAACCCGGTGCGGAAGATGAACTGTGGTACAGAACTGAAGACGCATGAATGGCAGTACTTGTAATTCCAGTACAAAGCCTCTTCGGGCCTATACTTTGCCGTATAATAATTGCTATAGTTCCTTAAGGCGGATGCTATTATTTATATCTCAGAATCAGATGAAATTTTAATCATTTAATCCATTCCTTATAATAATACAAGCAAGCATTTGTAAAATAAATACAATTTTGCTAATCGGGTTTTCTTTATGGTAAAGAAATTTTAATGTTCCGTGTATATGTTTGAGGATTGGTTTCAGATTTTTATATCTTTCTTAAAGATGAGTTAAAGGATTTACACGTATATTATTACTTGTTCCGATTACATGAAATATATGCTTTAAGATTTCATTGGTGATTTCGCTACTTTATGAACAATACATTTAAAAAAATTAATTTGGTAAAAACTGATATATGATATTTAACTTGTTGCTAGTTTTAATTCATGATCCGAAATTATATCAAAAAATAGCTAAAATGTTCAAAAATAACTTTATAGGAAATTCACGTAATCAGACATCACGGTCATTAAAACTATTAAACAGCTTTAATTTGGCCACATTTTTATCGTGTGACCAAATATGGATGGAGATGCAATAGAGTATTTAAGATTTTCTGGGTTTTCCCAATTCTCGTTAGTGTTTCATCGATTTTTAAGCTCCAAAGATGTTAGAAGCTGTTGGCTTCAGAAAATCACAGTGCAGTTAGATTTTTTTCCCATTAAGATAGCAATTTAATAAAGAAATATTTGTTTGTAAAAAGCTTATAAATTTATGTCAATAATTGTTTGCCTTATAAAAACTATTTAAAATACATTGTCTGTGACAGGGATATTTAATGCAGTTTAATCGAAATACTTTCTTTAAAGTATTTTATGTCTTGAAAATACGATTAAAAGGAACTAGTAAAAACATAATTTGTTGAATTACTTTAGAAAATGTATTATTTCGGTAAAAATAGGTATTTCAGAAACTTGATTACTTTATTTCCTATTTTTAAAACAGAATGTGCTGTGAAAATGAAACTTTTGCTTTAACTTGTCTTAAGCGAATTTTATTTTTAATGATAATAAATGAGTTATAAGAATATACTCGGAATTAAGTCACAGTTTATAAATTTAGGGATATTTTTAAGATTACCATCTCGATCTAAATATTACAAACTTCTTAATGTCTTACTGTACCACATGGACAATTAATAGCAATTTAGAAATAATTACCGAATTGCCTCATTTAAAATATACCTGTGGATTTCGTGCGTGAAGGTTAAAAATTCTGCCTAAAATTTTGCTGTTTTATCAACGAAATGTAAGAAGGAATATATATAATCTTTCATCTTATAAGAAGGTTTATAAGTGAATGTACGCGAATGTGAACAGGGGAGATCTTTTTAATGAAGGAATACTCTCTCACAGTCAATCAACAAATAAATAAAAATTTAAAGTAACATATATACATATATGATTTATATGCACACATATACGTTATATGCAAATATGCATAGGTATACGTTATATACGTACATACATACATATACGATTTATAAGCACATATATAATTACAGAAAAGTTTTTTAAAACAAAATATAAACATGCCTAGTATTTTCGCGTATTTAAGCTGTTGAAAAAATATTAGTAAAGACATAAAGTAAGAAATTTAGAACTATATATATATAATCAGTAATACTTAATTTTTTAGGTTTTAGTGTTTTAAATTATTGCCCCTTGATAAGTCGATATGGAGCATTAAAATACGAATAATTAAATTATCAATCTTTATAGTATTGATAGTAATCAAACATTCACTTACAAAATTGTCTTTAAAATTTTGTTAATAATTTATTAAATTTTTTTCAAATAATCTTTGCAATTTACATCTTACTTTGCTATAAATTAAGGGCTTCTTTTATTCAATTTTTAGTATTTTCTCAGGATAGTATAATTTCTTACCTCTCTTTTATAAATTTTAAGTTTTTATATACATAATAACGTTTGGAATAGTTTAAATTATTTCACCACGCAATTATTTCTTAAGTTATACAAATTGTAAATTTTGTTTGATCAACCATCTAATTAAATAACTTTTTCAAATAAAAAATATTAAGCATGAATAAAAACTGCTCTGAAATAAATTGCATTTGTTAGTCAGAAATCATATATCAATAAAAGAAAGAGTATCCAATTAAAAAAAGTACACCTGAAGCACGAAATCTAGCCTTTGAATTAATCAAATTCTTTAATTCTGTTACTAGTTCGTCCAGTTTTATTGTTGTACTATTATTACTTATTTATTTAGAGCATGCTTTTGTCGTAATATGAAAGCCTGATTTTCCGATTAACGAACTATAACACCCTATCTTTTTAATCGGGCGCCTCTTATGTTATGAGGCATTTATTTGAAGCAAGGTACGCGAAAAATAGGTTTTGTCTACACCTGTATTCGAACTCCGGAACTTCTTCTTGCTAGCCGAACATGCTACCACTTACTCCAAGAGAACACGGGGAAGAGGAAAATTTCTTATAACCACTAGATGCTACTTATAGCCACTTACAGCATTTCATACAGCCACTTCTGCTACTAGAGGTTTGACGTTTCTTGTGGTGTAGTAACCACACTGTGATGTATTAAAATTAAACTCAGCTTAAAGATACAAGCTATTCGATGCATCGTAATCGCCCTGCGCCATCAATGGCCTTGTGATTAAGTCAATGAATACTTACAATTCGAATTAAAGGAACGGACAGACTACAGGATTGTTTTTTGTAGTTTAGTCTACGTTTAACGGGAATACGAGCCACTTTCAGTAAGAAAGTCCTCCACAAAGGCATCATTTCCCTTAGTCAGATAGCCCACTTGCACTTTGTCACCCCAACCATCGCAATTGGTCCATGCATTTTTTTTAATATTTACTTGATTCGCATCATCCTACAATAACCATAAACAGGGTATTTGATTGCTGCCCTGGCCTGCACGGTCTCCAGATCTGTCACCCATTGAAATCGTCTGGTCATGGGTTGCTGAGAGACTGACTCGCCACCCTTCTCCAGCTAATACAGTTGATGAAGTGTAGCGTAGACTTATAGAATGAGTTGCCTGTTTCTGTCATCCAAGCCCATTTAGACTCCATGCCTAACAGCACAAGACCCGTTTTATATGCCAAGGGTGGCAGCTATTTTTACTAATTTCGCACTCCTCTAAACCCCCAAACTGCTCACAAACTTAACCATTTTATCTTCATGCCATTCTGTTTACGTGAAATAAATACCTTATATTGTATTTGCTTTCCTTCGTGGTGTTGCAAATATAATGGCCAACAGTGTATATTATGATATAATCCAAAACTTCTCATATTTAGTATTTAAAACTTGTATACGCATATACGATGCATACAGAATCATCACTGATAACAACATATTAGACTTTGACTACATATGATAAAACGGAAGTTGTATTTTACTCAAAAAAATCTTAAAAGATTTTTCATGGCAAAATATAATATTAGTTATATATACTAAAAGTTTAATCTATAAGAAGAATTTAATCTAAAGCAATGTAGCAAATATTAAGATTATTTCTCTTTTATCTAGACATGATATTTATTTATATCAGGCCATAGAAGCGAGTGATTATAATAGCATTTCATTTGCATGACTTTAAAAACTTTTGTAATGCACATTCGTTACCAAAAAAGTGCACTCGTTATTCTCTTGCACTGTTCGTGATTACGAGGAACTAGAGCGAGTAGTAAACTCGAAAACACCTTTAACTTTTTCTCTTGCTACTGCTTTATTTCTTTCTTCATCGTAGTCCCGGGACTCACGGTAGTCCTTATTCAGCTGTAGTTCCTAATGCCATGTTAGATAGATTTAATGTATGATAGCTTATCATTAGATAAATGTATGAAAAATGAAGAGCTGGCAGAAGTTATTTTACTTAACAAATATGTTTAAAATATTGAATACAAATTTAAAGAATGAAAATTATACTCAGCACTGCAGAACGGTGATTAATTGAAATTTGCTATACTTTGAAATGAATATTTTTCGTTGAGAAAATTCATTAAAAACTAAAATTATCATTTCTTGCTAAGAACTTAATCTAACAAAGTGTCAGCTGAAATGTTTCATAAAACCTTTTACTTATAAAGCTGAAATTATTTTCTTTCGGAATTAAGTCGGAAGATATTACCGCCAAATAATATGTCTTGTGTTATGGGTCAAATGTTTACTGTTGAATGCTTTAATATCTGCGCCGTAAATTTAGCTGCAATTTATTTTTAAATCGTTTATTTAGGCTAAAGCAAAAACGTTCTTTCCACTAGAGTACTTAAAAGGGTGGAAAATTGTAATAAACTATTAAAATGCAATCTATATTTTTATTTGGAATAAAGCAAAATCATCCGTCTAATATTCTATGATCCTATTTTTTGTCTCGGGGCAAGGGGAAATCTGTTTGTTAAGGAACTGAAAGCTAATATCTTTCAAACATTCGTTTTATTTTCATGCAATATTACTCTAAGTGAAGAAAAGGAAATGAACCGAACTCGTTTCTACCGAAGTTATAAAGACGAGTGGAGAAACTTTTAATCGAATAATGTACCTCAAAAGGATAAAAAGCTTTCCAAAAATACAGAAACATACTCTACTTTTTCTGAAATCTTTTATTTTTAAGTATCCAGTTATCAAATAAGTTTTGCATTTTTGCTTTGATCACAAGATGAATTTGTAGAGTTATTAGGAACCAAAAGTTGTGAAAAATGAACGATGCCTTCTCCGGGAATCAAACCACGGACCTCTCCGTTACGCTTCCAACGTGCTGACTACTACACCACGAAGACATGCGAAGAAGGCGGAAGAAATACCTTGTAACTTAAACATTTTAAATATTGAATATTACATGTTAGTCTTTTCTGAGAATACATATTTCTAGGTAGAAAAAATAGCTTAATTTCGTTCATTAAAGTTCCTTTGCAAACATTTTTATTTTCCATTAGGAAAGACTTCAGCTCTTAGTTTTTAGAAAGAATTTAGCAAGACGTTATAACCAACTACACTGCCCTCCTAAAATTAAGGAACAACATGTTTTTGGTGTCTAATTTGAGAATGAAAGAACACAGAAACAAGAAATTTATCGGACATGCTTACTAAACAGCTCTTCAATGAAAGCGACATAGAATGTTTCTAAAATTCAATACAAACATGAATTACAACAAAAGATTGCACTCTTTGCAGAGAAATCTAGTCTTGGAGAATCAGTATATCACAGAATTTTGAGGAAACATGTGGTGGTAACATTACAAAATGTGCCCTAAAAAGGAATATGTCTAACCCTAGCTGTAATGCATTGGAGGGGCAGCGACGTTTCATGCTGTCAATTAATTTGTCATCAATAAAATGGAAAGCAACGATCAGACACAGATTAATCCATGTTCAAGCTCATCTAACGACCTTGGAGGAGGACAAAAATCAGCAACCTGTCCCCCAAGGTAGTCCCAAAGATGCTCTATCGGTTTCAGGTCTGAGGCAAAAACTGGTCTTTCCATCCGCTCCATACCGTGACCCTCAAAATATTCTTCATCAACCCGAGCTCGATGCAGTCGCGCATTGTTGTCCATCAGAAGAAATTCAGGACCAATAGCAGCGGCATATGGGCGGATGCATTGATCAATGATCTCGTCTCGATGTCTCACACTGGTCAAAGTTCCTTCATGGAACACATACAAGTCAGTGGGACAACCGAGAGCGATCCCAGCTCAAACCATTATTCCATCACCTTTGTAACTGTGTCATTTCACAGTATGGGGTTGATTGTATCTGGTGCATTGTTCCCTCCAGATCAGCTGACGACGTGAATTACTCTTTCATGTGAACCTGGGTTCTTCTGTGAAGAGAACCGAAGCCCACTGTTGAATGGTACAGGAGACGTCCTCCCCTGCCCAACATAAACGGGCAGCTCTGTGTCTTCGGGGCAAGGGGACACAAATAACTGGTCGTCTAACATACAGGCCTGTATTGTGCAGGCGTTTGCGGACTGTAGTAGCTGAGATGCTTGTTCCTATGACCACGAAATGATCTGTCAGGATCTCAGGCACAGTAATGTCACTCCTCCTTCGAGCCGAAAGAGCTAAATAACGGTCTCCTGCGGGTGTTGTAACTCTTGGTCCACCTGGAACATGTTTTCTAGACACAGAATCCTCGAATCCAAACTGATTCCATAGTCGCTGGACTACACTGCGAGAGACATCTAGGAGCATCAGCTTGTGACATCCCCATTCTTTGATTTGGAGCAGAAGGCGCCAAAGGGAAGCCAAGCTTCATGAAGAAGAAGAAGACATCCCCATTTCCATCCATTCGATCGCCCGCTACCTCAACAAATCGGACAAACGACTTCTCCTGGGCAATGATATACTCTCCTGGATATTGTCAACGAAATTACTAATAACAATTAAATATCAACACTTGTGAACAAAATTTACAATTTTTCCATTTTTTCCCTATCTCTCTTACATCAAGTATTTATTTTTATAAAATAAAAGCGTTTGTTTATTGTTTTTGCATTCATTTTCTTAAACTTTGTTACTATTATGAGTATAAATTGTGAATTTAAATGTTACTGCTGATGAACTTTGAAAACCCGCTGTTCCTTAACGTTTGAATGATGCTGTATAAATTGACTTTCAAACTAAGCTTGTTTAGAGAAAGTTAGATAATTATGGTGCACATTTGGGGCTAAAAAATATATGCTTTTTTTTAGTAATACGCAGATATATTTAACGTTGTGAAAAGTAGCCAAAGCAAACGAGAAAACAGAAATAAAACTGTTGTTTAAATCTTATAAAGAGGTTAATATTTCTTCCTGTCGGTTAATTTAGATTCCGAAGAGCAAAACTCTAATCGTTACATTAGTCAATCAGTGATTTAATAAATATTTTGTAACATGAAACTTAAATGTATTATAATGCTGAAGCCTGAGTTCGTTACACCTGACTTCCTCACAAGTACGCTCCGCTATATTAACATATCCGACAAATTACATTATTAACTTTCCTTATCATTTCCATATAATTCTGCGTCAGAATCGTTTATTGTCCTGCCATTATATGCGTAAGTTTTCTTATGGGAATATACAATTAAAATTTGGTTTTTGCTGATTTTAATTGCATTCCAATTATGTATTCAGTAATTTTTATCGAAGTAATTCATATTCCCTTAAATAACTTCAGACACATGTACAGAATCCTAGATATCTACATATTTTTCAAGAAAATTTGTAGGATCATAGACATTTGGGAAATCTTAATTAACTCTTTTTTGGCTAACTGGAAGCAATTTTTCTGCTTTCCTCTGTTTCTGTTTATTGAAGTTTTACTATATTACGCTGTCAAATGCAGGACTATGTAAAAGCAAAGTTGGTAATGAAGTAGTTAAAATCATGCCATAATAATAGTTCTGCACTAGCACTCGATAAGCCATACAGCACTAATAATTAGGTAAAGGCCATGTAAAACTAGTAGTTTCACACTAATTCTCATCAGTTCCTCGATAACAACGAATTTTAGGCCGAATTTCATTACTCTAGTGAAGGAACTTAATAGTTGCACATGCATTTTCTAATGTCGAGCTTCTCGTACTTGAAGACGTGACCTGATCAATTATCTAGAAGGTTCTAGAAGAAGTTCTAGAATCTAGAAGGTTTTACATAATTAATTAATAAATTAAAACATAAAATGAATACTGCAAAATACAAGAGATGACGAAAATAGTGGGCACATTTTGTTTAAAAAAGGGCTAATTTCTTTCGAACAGTTTTAAAGCAAAAATAAAAGTATGCATTAGTGTTTTGTATAGTTATTTTCACTTAAAATCTCTTGCATTTGATTGCATTTTAATTTTAATTTACTAAAATTAATTCAAGGCGACGAACTGAAAGACAGCAAATTGTAGATTATGATTTGAATGATCCACCGGTTATATCATTTGCAAAGCTGTTGAGAAATATTATGATTAGGCTATGATTGATTTTGGCACACCAAGAAGTATTATGTCGATATTCAACACAGTATGCAGTGTAACATCATATGCGAGAGTGTTATAGAAGGAAACTTCAACTGAGAATGTCAGCAACATTAAAAAGACCCGTTACTTTAAAGAAAATAAACGCTACAACAAATGCAGCTACTAGCCTATATGTTTCTACAAAAACCAGTTGCACCTCAAAACAGTGAAAAACAGATACATAAACAAAATAATATTGCGGAAATGCTGCCATTGCAAAAACCTTACCACGTTTGACTGCAAGACGTAGAATATAATAATGTCAAGAATATAAATATAGAATAGTGATCAATAATAATACGAGGTATGTATGGTGGTCCAAAAAATCAAACATCGCACATTCTCTCTTTTAGAAGGAATTTATTTGTGGATAATATCAAGTGGTGTTCACAAGTTAAACATTCGTTTTCTTATATTAAAGTACGGTGCAATTTCTTTCTGTTATATAAGCAGAAACAGTATAACAGTGCAGTACACAATTATTTCAGTAAATCGCATAATCACCTTGAAAAGGAAGGATATCTAGCACTGACTGTGTGACATTTGGGGTATCCATGTCTACTCAACGGCCCATTCACTGGTTTCACAGGCGACTGTTCCTTTCAAGAAAATAACATCCTATTTTATATATTCGGAAACATCTAATTAGAGTTTCAGGCGCAAGAGGGTGAAGGTGCATACATTCCCTGGCCTCCATAAACTTAAATATCATCAACCGTTTTAGTCTACATGATAAAATAGAGTGAGATCCCTTAACTCTTCTTAAATATCGCATAAGAAAATGGAGGAATTTTTGCTAATAAGTGTAATGATGCAATATATCACTACTCATCATCTAGGATTTGTGGGCATCCCTTCCAAGGAGGACACAAATTGTTTTAAAAGCCTACGAGGTCCAATATTTTACATTGGATTATAGGTATTTTCTTTGTCCTTTCCACATGCCATCGTGGTGCAATTTTAAGCATACTTGACGCGCATTCGAGAGGTCCAGGGCTCGAGTCCCGGCAATAGCACTGCAAATTTTTCGTCTCCTGCTTCCTCTCCGAAACAAAAACACTAATGACTCTGCAAGATGCTTAATATCTCCTTCTGAAAAGCGTTTCCATTATTTTTTCAAATACTGTGTATAAAATAATTTAATTAAATCCATCGCTGTTTGAGTGATATTTATTAAAAACTGGTCATTGTAATCTGAAATTATAAATATAATAATAAGCATTTCATAATGTAATCTGAAATTATAAATACAATAATAAGCATTTTATAATGTAATCTGAAATGATAAAAATAATAAAACACAATAATTTCATTAAATTAGTTTATTGAGCTACAATTTTAAATGGCAAATCTAGATTTTGCATATTTATTTCCTTTTACTGTTATTTCAAACTTTTTTAAATGCAAGGCAAATAAATAACAATATATGCTTATCTAATACTAACTCAACGCAATGTTTCAGTTATTATTTTTTTCACTCAGCGAACGAAATCCTGACTGTAAAATTAGGAAATGTTGCTAATCTATGCGATACCAGATCTGTCGACCAATACGAATTATGAGAGTGCACTTTTTAAAGGGAGACTTAAGTGTAAACAAAAACCTACTTTTTATGCTCTGAAACTCTTTTACTGCAGCAAGTTTAATGGAAATGATACAATTATCGTAATTTAAAGTAACGCATCTGCAAAGTTATATATCTCATCTCCAGAATTTCTGTTTTTCCCTTCTGCCTATACAATATCATCTACATAAAAAAGAAAATATAATGATAACAAAATTCTGTAGCAACATACGGACTGAAATTTGTCTATAATATTCATTTCTTTGAATAGGACTTGGTTTTATTAAAATGCCAAAATAGTATTATTTTTACAGGAAAGGAATTTTGAAAAATTGTATTAATATATGGGAGTTAGCATTACCTGTATTTTAAAGATGGCTGCCCTATTTGTATACTCTCTTTGTTGAATATTGCACAGCATATGAAATAATGAAATGCAACCAATAAAACTTTTAAATTCATCAATTTGAGGAATGAAGTAGAATGTAAAAATAATAAAATTAGTTAAGAGTGTTATAAGTTAGAGTCCAGGTTTCTTTAAATTTTATTGAACTCAAATTTAGAAAAAACAAATTTCGAAATTTTATGAAACAAAATTTTGTCAAAATTAGATTTGGCGAAAAAAAAATTCCTTACCCTTTTGGCATTTATTTTCTGAATAAGTAAAGAAAATAGCTATTTGACTTAAAACGGAAATTTCAGTTTTTCAAGAAATTTTAGAGCAAGAAGAAAGAACAGCTTGAATTACGTATATAAATATTTTTACATTTTTATTTATGGATTAAATTTGAAATTAGTGCATCAAGTAATTTCCATACAATACTTTCTTCCTGTTTGCAATGGAAGAATCATTCTTCTGCAGACTGGAATATTTCTTGTAGCAACTTTAGAATTATTTTTCCTAGTTACTAAAAACTTGGTTCCATTTTTTAAAAATGTTTTATAAATTAATGAATTATTCATTAGAAAATTTCTCAAACATTCCAGATTATTTAGTGCCAAAAGAAAAGACGTTCTAGATTTTTTGCTTTTACAACAGCTTATCGAAATAGAATCCTTAATCCCAATTAAATTAAACACAAAATGCATGCAAAATTAGAATGCAACAATTCGCGACTTTAATTTCGTTTTTTAACGCGACTGCAGTTACTAGAAAGCATTTTAATTTTCCGGTGAAGCTTGACATGGGTAAAATAGGCAGGTACGTTTTAAGCTTTATTGGTACCTGTAAATCATGTTTTACCTTTATAATTAATAATGTGCTAAAAAGGTATCTTACAGGAGTCATTTACTAAATTCGTGAATAACTTGACGGGAATTATTTTGGTTCCCTACAGGAGATGTATAATATACTGAACTGGCATTTAAGTAACATCCAGTATTTTTTTCTTTTAATATTTTGTTGTATATACTATGGTATTTTCATGCAAAAAGGCTTTAGAAGGCGCTTACTGTAAGCAAATAAACACGTAAATAATTGAATAATTGACATAACAACATTTCTAGTTCGTGTAAATTTGGCAGTAATTTTAATTGTATAAAAATATATAATTGCTACATGCTGCTGTTCTTACAAAAAGTACTTATAAAGAAAATTATAAATAAATTTTAATTTAATTTAAATTAAATTTTAATTAAAATTTAATTTAATTTCTGTAATGCATTAAATAGTCTTCTCTGATATCAAAAATTAGAATAAACGTATTACCGGTTTAATGTCGTTCCGTTAAAAAACGTCAGATCCATCGAAACAAAGTCCGATACTATTCGCTGTTGGCGAATTTCATTGACCTACGTGCTGTTACCAGCATGATTATATTTCTCTGTCAGCATGGCTATGTCTCGTTATCGGCATGGTTATGTTTCATTATTGCTTTAATGCCAAAAACGGAGCAACTGACGTTCGCTACCGATCAGTTCAGCTATAGTCATAATGTTGGATCGTTCCAGAATATTTATGGTGAAAGCCACCATTTTAGTAGTTTTATAATTGGGAAAGATTATGGTTTTCTAAAAATGAGCCATGTAAATAATGACAGGTTCTTATACTTATTCATTTTATAAAAATTGCGATATTTCATTACCATTGACATATTCTATATTTCAGACTCTTTTGTTTCCCCGTTTGATTGCCAAGAGAACAGGTACATACATATCCACCCTAGAATAATGAGCTAAAGAGAAGCTGCTAATTATTATTCTCAACTTTAATCAAACTTAAAAACATTGGTAATTTGTTTTTTGCTTTCCAATGGTATCATTCTCTTAAAAACAGTTCTTATGGAATTTTATTTCGGAATGAGCTGTCAGTTGAACAAAATTTTTACATGTTATTAGTGTATCAATGTAGATTATAATCAAATGTGGCTTTCTATTTATTTTCATTGTTGTAAATAGTTTGATGCTGCTGAGTCTCACTTGTTTTGGTAACATACACTAAGACTCCGATGTAGACCCAAAGGACTTATCTCTACGTTTTGGTAAGCAAACAGAAATGTACAAAAGGTGTAAATATCTTTTTATTAAGATTTTATTTTTTATGTTCTACATTTTGAGTTTTATTAAAAACTCAAAATGTAGAACAGAAGACACTCCTGGTGCTTACAGACCCAGGCAGCAGTTATGGCTAGAAATCAAAAGTAATGAATTTAAATTTAAACTGAGTAGAATTTAGTCAAAGCCTATACGGAGATATTTAACGTGCAAGTTGGCTTTAAGAAAAATTGGCTTATTTAACGTGCAAATTAGCTTTAAGTTTTACTAATCACTAATCTAATCACTTTACTAATCATTTTTACTAAGCTTCTTTTTAATCACGCCTACACCGGTGTGACAGCACAATCTGCAAGAATAAATCAATGCCGTATACATGAATGCTGTCGTAGAATATCAGCTAGTAACGTGGCCTTCCGCACGAATAACAAGCTTTAACTGAAACAACCTCAAACCCTCGCTTAAATGTACGCGAGCTAAAATTTGCAGAAACGAAGGTTTTTAACGACCTTGTTAAGATCTGAAGTTGTTTTAGCTTACCATGAGCCAGCTTCTTACAAAAAATAGAACTGACAACTACTTTTAAAATAAATCTTGCAATATTTTGAACCTTTAGACATATATAATACCTTTATATCATAAAAGCAGCTGATCTCGTTCCAGTCATCTGGAAGGAAAAAGACTTTAACCAAAGTGATTAATAAAATGCACATCATCTTCTATTCAAATCACTTTATCCGAATTCCATTTAATTTTATCAGTAATTTCATGCATTTTCACTATTCTGTAATTAAATTTTCTTATCCACTGTTCTCCAACAAAATTTACTAGGTTGTATGAGCAAATGCCATTTGCACTTAATGTCACATTAAACTTCTGAGTTCAAGGGAGAGCTTAACCAGAAAAAAAATTGAGAAGCACTTGTAAGATTTATCCTAATTTTATTAACAGTTATTTTAAGTTTATGCATCTCTCCTATCACTTCTAGTTTCAGCTTACAATTTCCTACAAGAATGTAATTTCAGAAAAGCGGTTAATACAAATGAGTAAAGAGTAGTATCTAAGTCCATGTTTCACTGACTTCGAAAGAGAGCCTAAATTCCTGACTAGCGTGCGTTTGCCTTTTGGCTACGTCTCTAAGCTATTGCGACGCTCGACCATACTTTAGGCCCTTGTTTGGCTTCGTCGACTTAATTAAAATTTATGGGCCAACTTCTTAGAATCTTGATAGCTTCGGCTATATCTTTCAGTTAGCTTTAGTTAAGCTTAGTTAAGTTTAATTTCATATTCATTTAAGTTCAAGCCCAAGTGGAGACTTTGCTGTACACTCCGAGTTAGAAGTTGATTGTATCATATTTACTGTGAGAAATACAGGGTAGTTAGCCCTTCGTAAGTCTTACGTCTCTATTCACACACTTAAGCGATTATTCACTTATTAGTCTTTGTAGGGTTCAAGGTGGAACACTGACTTAAATAAGTAAACCCCACACACTAATATAAGGAAATGTAAGGCTGTAAGTAAATGCAAGGCAAAATGTCAGATACATCTTTCAAATTTAATTATATCCGTCACTGATGAATAAACTAAGCTATATAAAAGCAGTAAATGCAGGTCCTAAAAGTACTTTTTTTTACTTTTGAATCTGATTGACTTAAATAAAAGTGAGTTTAATTCATGCATTTGATAATTTTATATATCTAATTAAAATGTTAACTATTTTTACAAAATTACGCTATATATTTTTTTCATTTTTCAAATATACACAAAGTGCTTAAAGTTCATATGTTAGTCTAAAGGCATATTCATTTATATAGTATTCTATAAAGTGCTTCGCTATTCCACCTGGACCATGTCTATTGAAAATTTGCTTTGATAAACCATATTTAACTTTAGGAGAACACTTTTGGGCGAACGTTGACATATGAACTATTTTAGATTATCAAGCAAATGATCCATTGTTTCCTTATCATGTTGGATATAGGGAAGCAAATTTTCGGCCCGTTAAAGTTCGTCATAGGTTCGAATCTATAATCTATCCCAGGGTATCATGCCTTCCCGATCGACTGTCAGTGAAATACTAAGAAACTGCAATGTACGCAGGGAAGTTAAAAGGGAAACAAAATGTAACAAGTTAGACAATGCAACGCACGTTATAATTCATAGCTTGAATGTTCTTCGAACAGTAATTGCAACTCCCCTTTCCTTTCCTAAAACAGTCCAAAACCTCAGATATTCAAATAGTATTGTTCGAGGAGTGAGACCATACACCAGAAGATCTGTACCATAAACTGCCTTGTTTTCAGTATAACATCAGTTTGTGAGGGCATCATAAACTCTATTATCTTAATTTTTTATTCCCACGCCGATGAGTCTCACATATGATCATGACTGCTGTATGGCTATTCTTAATTATGCCTTTAATTTTTACTTCTTTGTGCGAAGTAAATTATGTAATTTGTACTTCTTTGTACGAAGTTAAGTATTATAATCATGAAAAATTCCGGGCACCATCTTTCAACTAAAATATCCATTTTGTCCACTATGGAATGGAATTTAACGATGTTTTTTGCTTGACATCTGTACGTAAGGATAGAATAAAGGACTCTTGTTTCCCCAAGCGAACTATAAAACTGATCTAAAATGGATTCAGAAAAGATTTTTTCATGGCGTCTGTACGTATGTACAGGCGTATGTATGTATGTACCTCGCATAACTCAAAAGCGAGTAGCCCCAGAACGTTGAAATTTTGTATATAGGACTGCTGTAACATGTAGATGTGCACCTCCTATTTTGGTTGCAATCAGTGGCACCAAAAGTGTATAAATATACGTATATGGAAATATATATATATAAAATGGATAATATATATATTCACTATGTTACTTGGCTCAGTTTCTTTGTTCTTTGTTTTTTCTGAGTTTCTTTGTTCTTATATGTTCGTAAATTGTCTCAGTTTCTTTGTTTTTTCTGAGTTTCTTTGTTCTTATATGTTTGTAAATTGTGCATTTTTTGCTTTAAAAATGATTGAATTATGGTGTTCTTATCTTCCGGTTAAGCTTTTCATGCCTTTAGTTAACCTGCATATTATAGTTGTAGAATTATCAACAATTAAAAATTATTTAAGGGTGGCTAGGCCTAATTTTTTTGGTCACAGCAGCCATATTTGTTTACATTTGAAACTTAGCAGAATAGTGGATTTGTTGCCAATCTTACAGAAACTAAGCTTCGCAACAACGCAACATCTTTTTTTATTATTACGAATTAAATCATGCTTAATTTATTCTGGAATTTATTCGAGGAAATAAGTGTTTAAAATTTACTTCGTAATTTTTAATATAAATATTTTAAGTTACTATACCCTTTTGCCTTGTCGTGAAACGAGAACGGAATTAATTGAATGAAAAATACTTAATAGTATGTGAAAAACTATTTCTTTCTTTTTTAAAAAATTTCTTTTATACATCGTTTTAGATGTATTATAATATTTCAATAGAACATATGGCAACGATTAAGTAATTCTTCAGATGATAATATTTTTGTGCATTCTGAGTTATAAAAGGAATGAAATACACTCATGCCCATAAATTAAGGATAATGCAAAATCAAGCAAAGGAAGAGTTAGAAGCAAAACAAATTTGACTTATTTGTAAAGCTTATTTATTAAACAAAAGGTAAAGAGCAAAAAAGATGCTATACGTTTGATATTATTAAAAAAATTAGCAATTTTTTCTCCCTGGAGCAAATTACAAAAAAAAACTATTTACAAAAAAACAATATTACATGGTTGGTATGATTGTTAATACATTGTATGTCTCCTAGATGATGCAATATAGTCCGTACAACGCCGAGGCATGCTGAGTATCAAATTATCAATCTGATCTTGGGAAATATTACACCACTCAAAAAGCAATGCTCTCCGAAGTTCCGGTAGACATGTAGGAGGAGGGCGATGGGTTGCAACTCGTCGGCCAAGCATGTCCCACACGTGCTCTACTGGATTCAAGTCCGGTGAGAATGCTGGCCAGTCCATACGGGTGATATCCTCCGATTGAAGGCATTCGCTTACGATGTTTGCACGGTGAGGACGGGCGTTGTCATCCATAAACACAAATTGTGCACCCATGGGGCCCCGAAACAAACGTACATGTTGTTCCAGAATGACGTCCCGATAGATTTGGCTTGTCATGGTTCCAATTTGAACATGCAGGTCAGTTCTGGAACCCAGAATAATTCCACCCCAAACGAGCACTCCTGCACCACCGTAACGGTGTCGTTCAATGATTTTTCTTGGTGGTAACGGGTACCTGGAGCTCTCCATATGAAAGTCCGGCGAGAATCAGACTGCAAGCTAAACCTGGACTCGTCGGAAAACATCACACAAGCCCACTGTTGCGGTGTCCACAATGCATGCTCTCTACTCCAGGCTAACCGCAGGCGACAGTGAGTTGCAGTAAGTGGAACGCATCTGACAGGTCTACGAGCATATAGACAGACCTGCCCTAAGCGTCTGTACACGGTCTGCCTTGAAATTGTCGTACCAGTGGCTGAAGAGAGCTGACGAGACAGGTCTGAGGCTGTGCTCCGCCTGTTTCTTTTGGCAGTAACTGCCAAATACCGGTCCTCATTCGGCGTTGTAACTCTGGGGCGACCTGTGCTGTAACGTCTACTCACATTACCATCATCTTGGAATCGTTGCCAAAGCCTGGAGATGACACTCTGGCCAATTCCAAGTTCGTCTGATACTTCCAGTTGGGTACGCCCACATTCCAAACGGCCGATAATTCTACCATGTAAAAAATCATCCAAATGCGTCGTTTGTATCATAACTATTCGATTATTGCACTGAAATGCTTATAAAGAGCCTGCGAACAATTTTACTTCTTTGCCTGTATTCCTTATATATCACTCTCTTATACTCTCGTCATTGTGACATCATCGGTCATTGTGGCATCATCATCATCATCTCGTCATCGGTGTCATCTGGCCATCGGTATCATCACTTCCTGAAATTTGCATATGATTCTTGAAGATGTGTGTAGTGATTTTACAGGTGATATATTTATTTTAGAGTTCGATTTCCGCGTGACTCCGAATTATCCTTAATTTATGGACACGAGTGTATAACGCTGTTAATTGAACCTAGCGCCAGAGTGTCGCTATGGTAAACAAATGTAGTGAATTTTAAAGAGGCATTCATTTCTATTGTGGTTTATGCGCTATCGACGAAGTAGATTTAATTCAGTGCAATACGTTTAAATGAAATGCAAGAAAGAATGCGTATAATTTAAGATTCCGTACAAGGAAGTCATATGGTTACACATGAAATTTTTTTATATTATATAAACCTATGTCCACACGTGATTTCGTTAAAGTCTGTTCATCAGCTGTGGTGATTATGAACTCAAAGTGAAAAATTTTATACATTAGTGTACGTAACTCTTCTCATAGTTAACAGAAGAAATGTAATAGTTTTTACACCTGTGAGTCTAAATGTGAGATAGCAACTTCAATTCATAACGGAATATTTAACATAAGAATATTTTTAATAAAAATTTGTCTATTGTTTTTAGTCTAATTAGACTCAGTTATTTTTCACCACCTTGTGTTTCACCACCTTGTTTTATAATAATGCTCATCATCATAAGCGACTAGTGATTGTAAGCATAGAAAGTGAGATTAACATTTTAAGTCAACCTATGGATGCGTTGGATAATGATACTCTGATTAGAGGACACTTAAAGAAGTTCCTTTCGTTAAATATGTATTACCTGGAAATCAAAATACTCTTTTATCTGTTCATTCGTTAAAAAAATTGTTTTTAATCGTTAGCAAATAATTAATTTGATATATTCCATTAAACTAACTCAAAAACATTTCATGTAAAAGCATTATTAAACAGGCATAGCATTTTGGAGTGCTTGAATTATATGCAGGACATAAAAACAGATAAATAATAAATTAGAGCTCTGTAGTGCATACTTTCTCTTCATCAAAAATGTGTTCTATTCCCCTTAGGTTGTGAATTATAATGAGTATGAATTTTATAAAAGTGTTGTATTCATTTTCATTGCAATAATCTTATTATATCTTTGTCATTGCATTAAAATATATACACATATATCATCCAGTTCTACTATAACATTTATCTATTAAAACTAAAATATTTAATATCTACAATCTTTGAATTATATTTTATACATGGATGTTTGTTTCCAGATGTATAACTTATTCACTAGAAAACGTTTCTTCCAGGTGATTATTCATCGAATTTCGAATTTCTTCTCTCAATGGACAGAAGTTAAATGTGGACAGTTTTATACCACATTATTAAATATTCCTGATCTTGCACAATTAGTTCATCAGGACCTGTAAAAAAGTATAATTGTGATTATTAATACAAATATTTTGCCTCTTATCTCAATATTCAACAGCATAATAATTTTCAGAATAACGGATATTAGAATGGTAAATAATACGTAATTATAGGCAAGAATATTCGAAATACAAAATTCTGTGTATAATTATTAATTCTCATGTCCGAAGTCCAGCCAAAAAATTCTCGAAGCCTACAAGAATTAGGAATTTAAAACTTTACTGTTGAATAGCTCATAATCGACATGGATGCACGTGCATGAATTAAATCTGCCGAATGAATATTCCACCACATATCATCGGATTGGGAATTTAAAACGTGTTCTGCTGTCAACCGAAAAAAATCTCGAAGTCTAAAAGAAACTTCATGCTCCACAGACTGGTCGACTACAGTTTCTTTTCCCAGTTTTGATTTTTCACAGCTATTATTTTAGTACCTCAGTGTACTAGCTGAATATTTAAGGAATTGTTATACGCAATGCAACCTTACTATTCTTTATGCTATTAGTTTGTCTTAATTGTTCTGGCGAAATCAGAAGGAAGGAAATATCTAAAGAAGGCCGAAAAGGAAGATCTGCCCACGTGTTCTATTTTTGGAATCATTGGGGGTATTTTTCCCATGAAACATAATTTTAAACGAAACGTATTTGTAAATATAATTTATTATACCTATCTTTGGAACAGAAGGAAGGATTTTAGTTTATTGTATTATGGTAAAGCACAGTAAAGGCTATCTGTTTAAGGCGATTGACACCTTTGTCAAGGAGTTTCTGCATAAAGCAAACTAATTTTCGTATTACACATGTGTAAAATATCTCATATCCCCACCATTCCGCCAGCAGTTTTTCTCGGTTTGAGCATATATCGAACTACCAGTTGTAGGTTTCTTCATTCTTATTCTACTAAATGAACGTTGAGGAACCTAGTGAACTGTTAGCGACTTCAAATAACTAAAGAGGTAGACTCAAGAAGGGTTAACTACCTTTTATTTCACTCAAAATAAGATGAAGCTGGCCTCTTTCTCGAGCTTGCAACAAAGCCTCTACTCGGGTTTGAATTCAAAATAAGAAACATGAACTAAACTATAATTAACTAAGAGAGAGTTAGCCGAAGCTAAACAGAAGGCCTAACGTATTTGACCTTAATTTAAACTAGCTGGCACATATCGAAAGGTACATAATATACGGCCGAGCCTAACAGCTTCAAGAGAAACTTAGCTAGAAGGCAAACACGCGCTACTCAGGATTCCTAGCTCTCTCTCACGAAGTAAGTTGAACCTTCCCTAAATACTACTTCTCACTCATTTGCATTCAACGCGATTCTAAAAACTCATTCTGGTAGGGAGTTCTAAGTGGAAACAATTGATAAAAAAGTGACTTTAAAATTAAAATAACTGTTATAAAATTAAAATATACCTTACACAGTATTTAGTGGTCTTATCCACTCAACTATCACAGAACCGGAAAGGCAGTGAGAACTGCTGATAGGTAAAGGACCACAAGCTGCCGAACGGTCAGTGTAAACAAAATTGCGGACAGAAATACTTTTTTATACTGGACAAAGTATTCAAGGAAATCGTAACGAGATTTCAGTAGCTTCATGTTTTTGCTATGGCTTCCTTACTTCATCTAAAATTTTGAATGGCAAAGGTGAGTTTAAATTTAATTACGAGGTTTTTTGTAAATTAATTACTATTACGATGATACTAAAAATTCCTTGTTAAGAAAGAAATATTTTAGAGGCTTTTTTTTCTGTAATTGTTTGGTGAAATGAAGTAGGACTTAGCAGGGCAGTTCTTTTGAATTCTTGTAATTTATTATTAAATAGACCGGAATATTCTGGATACATCAATATAATGAAGGCAACCTTATCAACAATATTCAAAGAAAAATTTCGATTTTTTACAGCAAGTTTGAAAAAAGATAACAAGCTCAGATTTTTATCTAGAGATGCATTTCAGCATTATTAAATGAATTATTAAAAGGTCACTTCTGTGAGTTGCTCCTGGCAGAACTACTGCCATGGAAAAATTACAAGATTTTAAAAAAGGCGATACAAAAGGGATCCATGTATAAAAATATTAAACTGTATTTACAAGAAATTTTGCTAAAAATTAAATGCATAGTTAAAAATGAAAATGAAAAACGTATAAAATAAAAAACTTTAGGTGAAATAAACCGACTGGGAATATTATGTAAACCACTAAATTATTGTTTTTAAAATTATGGTTTTTTTCAATAAATAGCTATGAATAGGGTCAATGCTTGCTTTAATGATGACAGTGACAATTTTAATACAACGACCGTGTAAAAAAGTCCCAGCTGATCAGAAAACGTAAAATTCATTTTCATTGCAGTGACAACTAGGTTTAAAGCCATTTTTCTGTAGGATGCGAGTAGTCATTCTGCAGAGCATCTGTTATAATGTTTCATACAAAAAATTTAAATTGTTTGCGTAATTTCTTGAAACGTGTTATGTAATTCTGTGCTTTCAGATTCTGTGAAACATGCGTGAGGAAGAATGTGAAAGACAAATGCATAAAAACTGTAAGCTGAACCTGTATGTAACATGTATGGCTATAAAGCTTTCATTCATCATAAAAGCGAACAAATTCGATGATTAAACTCATAAATTTTGTGAAGTTGTAATCAGTGTGAAATGAAAAAGAAAAATTCTCAAAATATAAAAGTATTAATAAACTCTTAAAATAATGAAGTATAAAAAGTGAAAATATAAACAACTCTCAGTAAAGTAATTGAGGACTTGAATACACAAGACTTACAGAATTTCATATAAAACTTACAGAAGATATTATAGTAACTCAGGAAAACTAATAGAATTTTACATATGAAATAACGGACTTTGCGATTGCTATGTCATGCTCCTTTTGAAATGGAATTCAAATTATAAAATAAAGGACAAGCAGTACACTGAAGGGAAGTTAGAACTTGAAATACGTAATTCTGAGAAAAGTTTTTATCCAAATTCAAGTACTTAATTAACTTCTTGGTATAATATGGCAATGCAAGATGAGTAATATATTCAAAAACAATTTTGTATGATTTTTGTAATGCATGAATGCAAAGTGTTAGAGACAATAAAGGTCTGCTTGACCCACATTACATTTCCAAATAGTAATTGGCATAAATAAAGACACCATACTTACTCTCAGTATAGTGATAGTAAAATGCAGCAGTTGAGTTGCTCTTTGCACTTTTATACATTAACCAGAACTTGCCATCCTCCGCATCATTAGTAATTCCTGCTATCTCATACACGTACATTATTCCCGAGATTCGTTTACCTTTAAACCTGAAAGAGACAATGTTCTGAAGAAAGCTGACCTAATCAAAAAGTTCAAGAAAGCATTTGAAGTGACAGTTTTTGAAACAACAAAGTTTAATATTTATGTAGGGTTCTGATTCTACAGAGACTCAAATCAATGTGTTTCAGATCCTATTGGACTGATAAGCGAGTTATCGTTCTAGTCTGAAGCAAATGATAAGGTCTTACGAAGGATAAAATAACCTTTTTTTTAAATTTTTGAAATTAACAGAAGGCACTACTTGTGCTACACAATGAACTCTGCAACTGAGAGTGTTTAAAATAACACAGATGTAAATCTAAATTTAAGTAAAGCAGTCTGAGACTGTAGACAAAATAATCTACGTAAGCTCGTTCAATTAATTAACGACGCGCTTTTAAAGTCGGCTAGCAAAATGGTTGAAGCCGGAATTAAATTAAACAGAGCTAGCGATACTATGTAAGTGCAAGCGAAGTTACCAGAAGAAAATCTTTAAACCCTCGGCTTAAATATCCAAGCAACTAATTTGCATTCTGGTGAGCACTACGAAAAGAATAAGTTATAGTAAAGTATCAAATCATAACAATTGGCTAATGTGCATAAAACTCTGCACATATATCAGTAGTTTAAAATACATTATTTGTTAAAATATCACTTATTTTTTCTTCCTGCCAACACTTGCTAATTTTACCGCTCACTACAAAATTTTATGAATAAGTTACTAACAATCAAAGAATATAAGAAAAAACGCAGTATGATTAGTTCAGATGCAAGCTTCACTAATTAATATAGAGACTTTTAATAACTTAACTGGTTTTCATTAGCAGCTAAAACTCACTTCAAAATAGTTAGAAATCCATAAAAGGTCGGTGAGATGTTTGCTATATTGTCAGAAAAGGAAACTAAGTTGATACATCATTTATTAATCCTGACATACCAATCGTATATTAAAATATGCTTCATAGTCGTCTACTTAATTCTCTGTTAAGGAAAAACGCAAAAAAAGAATTCTATTATTTCATAAGAAATAAAAACGCTCTTGAACTTCAAATCGACTACTTTATGTATAAATATAATATATAAAATATTAATTAATATTTTGTATTGAGTAATATTTAATATATCATGTTTAAACATAAACTTACATTCCTTAAACTTTCATTTTTGAAGGCATGCATATCATTAAACAGATTCGAAAAGCTTTTATGTCATGGAATTAAATACCGAAAAGCCAAGTAATTCTTACTACAACTATGTTCTTTTACAATTTCGATGTAAATGCTAACCAATATTTAAAATATTTTACTCGTCAGGGAAATTTCCATGGATACAAGTTCATCCTAAAATCTTTCACATAAATAATGAAACATTTCTTTATATCTGCACGTGAGAACCAAAATTTTAATGATCTAGAAAATTTAATCATATTCAATTAAATACCAATTAAAAGAGATTCAGTGCATCGAAGTCCATATCAAAGAGAAAATTATGCTTCTGTATTCTACTTTTTTCCCCTCAGGAATAACGATTATCTGTTCTTTGTTTGAAGGCTCATTTTTTTTTTTTTTTTTTTTCATTGTGTTTCAAGTAAACATTGAATTTAATAAATTCTTAAAGTTGATGAGCATTTCTAGCGCAATTAAAAATGGTAGAAAATTACACGGAAATATTAGTATTTTAATAAATATTGCAATTAAATACATCTAATTTATTGAAATTTATTCAAATAAAGTGTCAGATATTTTAATAGTAATTCAAGGAATCTAACTAAGTAATTGCAAGTATAAAAGATAATGGTTCCTTTTGAATACATTAAAGTACATATTCTAAAAATTAACAAGATGTATTTTTCAGATATTATAAATTAGATCAAGATAAAAAAAATGCATAGTTTTATTCGCGATACTATCCTAAATGTAGGCAAAATGAGACGTAATATGGTTAAAATGAACCGTACCAGAAGCAAAGGCATTTGAAATCCTATACCTATTAAAACAGTTACTTTTTAATAATATTTCGACCTCTTTTTAAGTACTAGGTTACAATAAATCAACGCTATTTAACAACTTCCACATTGAACTAGATCCCAATTCCCCTTAGATTTCCAGATCAACCTATTTAACAACTTCCACAGTAGGTTACAATAAGTCAACGCTATTTAACAACTTCCACTTGCAGCATTTAGCAACTCTCGTTTTGAAGTTTGTTTCCTCTCGTTTTGAAGCTGCACCTGGACGAAAAGATTTTGATTTCCTCCCTTTAAGATTTGAAACTTGTGACTTCTATCCTGCTTTTCCTCGTCTACAGAAAATATTTAATAAGTTTTAAAGAGAAAGATTATAACATTAAAAAAAAAGCAATAAACGATTAAATGTTAATTGCGTAACCTAACAAAATTATATTTCATTTTATTGGGGAAAATATGTTAATCCGCTAAATTTTCTTGCAATTTACAACTTCTTGGGGATAGTTTTCCTGACAAATCTAAAGCTTTAAATAAATAATTAAAAATTACATGTAATCAGTTATGAGTATCATCTGAATAAAGATCACGGTAAAATACTACATTGGATTGAGGATTATTTGCGTAAAGGAATGAGTACCTTCTTGGAGAAATGTCTAAAGGGAATTGCTTCGTATGTACGTTACAAATGCGGAAACCATGAAATCTCTATATGAGCAAACCTTTCGTCGGGAACTGAACCTTGATCGAAATGCTAGTGATCAGTAGCCGTATTTACTCAGCCATTAGTAGGCAATCTTGTGGTTAAATAAAACCAGTCTCGAAAGTAGAAAAATATAAAACAATCGTATAAATATTGAAACAGAATAATAAATAAAACAGGTAAACCGACAACCTTGTATTCGGCGTAAATTTTGTGAAATCCTAATCGATATCGAGGGCAAAACGGGTCCCCCTGATGATCAGGAGCAAAAAAGTCTACAAAAGAGAGAAAGCGAATAGCAATTATATTTATACCCACAAGCGACCAGTGGAAGAGCCGATACCGCCATATATCGGCAGAAATAGTAACTAAAATGAAGGGTTAAGTTAGTACAAGTTAGTTAAGTTAGTGCCGATAGATGGCGGTATCGGCTCTTCGTCGCTTGTGGGTATAAATATAATCGACATTCGCTTTCTCGCTTTTGTAGACTTTTTTGCTCCTGATGAAGGGGGACCCCTTTTGCCCTCGAAATCGATTGGGATTTTACAAAAATCTACGCCAAGTACAAGGTTGTTGATTTGCCTGTTTTATTTTCCACGTCGGTATGTTTCTCTTGCATCTTGGTTCAGAATAAAAAATTGATAGAATAGTGTACTCAGACAATCAAAAACAGAATAGTGCACTGCAATTGTAAATCGAGTAATTTCTGATATAACTTACTAATTTTGTATACTCTGGGAAGCTTAAATATTGAAAATTTTACTTTCTTGACATAAATCTAAGTTCACTTAAACCAACACTGTAATTCCCACTGTAGTTCAAAAATTAACAAATCCAGATGCACAAACTTGAACAAAATCTGCTCATCAGTATCAAAATATATTCAGTCTTGCTATCTAAGACTTTCCGCAGAAGAAAGAAACTCTTTAAATTGTGATCAAGTTAAAACCACAATAGTTAATAGTATTAATTAATTATATAATATCAATCATGGTGACTAACTTCTTAGTTTGCATAGTGATTTGAAAGAAAAGTACAGTGATAATAAAATGAAACTACTTATCCAAGTTCACAAAGTTTCTAATTGTTTACAGATCGACCACAAATTTTTTGCTTTAACTGATATATAATGGTCAATAGCTTTTGTCTTAGTCCGTAATAAATTTTTCAAAATAAACATAATTCAGAAATAGACTTTGTAAATTAGCATCAAACATTGCCTATTTTTCAACTGAGTGTTTACTTTTAACCAAAAAAAAAAAAAGAAAGGCGAAGAAGAAAGTGATTATTAAAATATGCGCTTACTTATATTTGGCGTCGGATGCTGCTGCTATTTCCATTACTTCGAATGCTGTGATGTTTTCGGGAACTCTTAGTGAAATAGTGTAAATGATGTCCTTGTCGTCACCAATATATAATGAATACTGTACTCGCATTTTCGGTCCCAGTTTATTCTCTATATCATCCACTTCATCTATTTAAACATAAGCAAATATGTTCATAAAGATATATGTAAACTGCAATTAAAAGATGTAAGCAAATTAATATGTTTGTTGTTGCAATGGATTCCCAATGTGAAAAAAATTTTAATAAAATCTTTCGTTTCGTTGAATTGTCTATAATATCAAAGTAAAGGGTAGGAAAATTTTAGAACAGAGTTTACAATTAAGTGAAAATAAACAAACATGAAAGATAAACAGAAAACAGATGGTTGAGCTAATGCAAAGCTAAGAAGCTAAGAAAATAAATAAGAATAATGACAAGAAAATAGTGGATTTTTGAGAAATGGGCTTTTATAATCAGTCTTATCTATAAACGTTAGGTTTGCTTAGCGACTTCATGTACCACCGCTCGTGAATACATTTCAGTTAAATATTTGTTGATAATACGATGTGTATAGTTTTAGCAACATATGAATATAAACTGAGCTTATGTGCGCAACAACTATTGAAAGAAAAGAGATGTAATGAATAGAATGCGGATTTATCTCTGTCAGTGAATGCTTGGATACCAGGCTGTGAGACTGGGATGAATGGGAGAACTCCGTACAATCAATTAATTTAGTTTGCCAGCCGATAGTTGGGTGGGGCTATAGTATTCTCATGCTTGCAGCTTTTTCTATTCAGTTGGTTCTTCTAATACACTGTATATCATAAAAAGCGGCCCACCAAGAAGGTGTTATCTGAATGAGATGAAAATCAATAGAGCGGATACAGATGTATTGAAAACGATGAGAATCATACGAACTGATTGTCTTATTCAGGAAATACAGGTACAAAAGCAAAAGAAAAAAATCAATTACACGTTGACCCACCTTTGGCCCCGATTCATGCTGTCATCCATCTGGGCACTGAGCTGTAGATGGCGGATGTCCTCCGTGTAATTTCTTTCCATACACGTTCCAACTGACGAATTAGATCGGCGCAATCCAGGGCCGCTCGGAGGCGCCTGCTCATCAAAGCCCAAACGTGTTCTCTTGGAAAGGGATTTAGTAATAGGGCCAGCCAGAAAAGTATTGGATAAGCACGAAGACAACAAGTAAAAAAGCGAAACTTCTGCTCTACGCATTTTACTGCTAAAATATAGGCCCAGGGGTCCATGAAAGGAAAGGCAACATTACGGGGCTTAGATCTCCTTGACGTACCTCCGTGTTATAAGGGTGTCACGGATGCCAACCAAAGTGTTGTGTTATCAAATGAAATGGCATCCCACACCATAACTTCTGGCTGTCTGGCTATGTGGCGGACGACAATCAGGTAGTAAACGACAGCTGCCCTGGACATCTCCAGACATGCTTTCGCTGGGTATCGGGGCTCTTCGCTGAAAACAATACTACTCCAAACCATAAGACCCCAAGTGGAATGCGGTCAACATCACTGAAAAAGTGCGTTGCGGTGTGCCACAGTGAGGGGCAGTCAAAGCGATGGCCACCGTTCACTAAGTCACCTATCAACGGCATTGCAATCACCTGTGTCGCTGTTACACGTCAGACTGTTGATAAGGACTAATCAGGGACTATAAGTATCAATAAGATGATCCTTCTGTCATCACTTTCGATCGACTGCTACCATCATAATCATTAGGGTATCTTCAAATTTTGAGTTTAGTTCTTACTGTTTCAGTTACCGCCCAAGCCGAGGCGTAGTTTGTTAGCGTCGAGTTGACGTATTGTAAATTCATAGAGTGTAATAAAGGGTAATTTTAACTCTCCTTCTGTGCAGTTTTCACACAAAAGTTAGACAAGTAGACTTTACAAATCTATATAACAAAATTTCAAAATTTTATATTATATTTTATTAGATGTAACTGGCCATGAGCAGAAACTGGTTTTTCGAAATTTATATAAACGAAATAAAAGAAATGTTTGCCTTTCACTTATTTTTTTAGTTAAAAACTGTATTTTATTGGGTAGTTGAATTACATAATCGGCACATAATTTAATTGTTTTTTGATTAAAGAACATTCAGAAATAAGTATGTTTAAAATAAATATTTTGAATCCGATACCCTAATTCAATTTTCTTCTACGTTTTTTCTGCAATATCAAAAACCTAAATTCATTCTGATCAGTAGTTATATGCCCGTTATATTTAGGTATTAGTAAACAATGGTCATAATATTCAGGTAGTGAAAAATCTCATAATACCTCACAAAATGCATATGCATTAAAAAAATGCCGTAGTTAGATTATTGCTCTATCTCGGCATTTTCGATATGACGAAAAATCTGGACGCGACGTCTCTGTGAACACTGCTTGAAGTTACTGCCCGGATACATTTTCAACTCGTTCAAAGTAAAAACGGACTCGCTGACTCATCTCCCCTAAGTTTCTATTCGGACGAAGTAAGCGTTTGTTTATATTGTCAAAGTAATCGTAGCGCGCTGCGGGTCGCTCGGACAGGTACAAACTGGCCTTGAGTCAAAACAAAAGGAAATTATTGTTAGTTAAATCTGAGTATATTATAACTGTTACATTTACTTCTCTATAAAGTAGAGATTAAACATGAAGTTTATACGCATTGTCCTCACGATTAAAATCTCAACAGATGCTGTCATTTATTTCCGGGTGATGTACCACATTGTGTCAAGATGTTGACCTTTCAGAATTTTTTTTCTCTCTGAGACTTAGCTATTTTACAATATTAAATCGAAACAGAAAACAGCTTGTAGGCATGTTTGTAGCTTGAACAGCTTGAAGGTATTTATTGTAGATATGAAATTAGCAAATTCACTTTTAAAATCATCTTCATTTTCGCAGTCACCCAAGAGAAAAGAAAAAGGTAGTACATTAAACAAAAAACATCTCAGAACTAAATCACATAATGTTTTATAATTTTCAGCTAGTAATTTTTGTAGCTTCTTCATTTGTCCTTTTTAATACTGAAAAACCTTATTTTACTCATTATAAATAGTATTAGTTGCAAGTATCCCTAGGAATAAAAAAAAATTGCAATGACTTTAATTGCCATGGCAAAGTCATGCGTTTGATTTCATTTCTCGAGCTACTAATTTTTTTTTTTACCTTCTCCGTGTTTTCTGGGATTCCCAGAGCAGTTGACTTTTCTAATGTCAGCAAGGCATTTTCCGTTAAGAATAGGTAAAGTCAGATACGTAGTAAGAAAATCAACAGAAGAGGTATTCAGCTGTGCCATCAAATATTTAATTGTTGTATTAAGCTCCCAATCCTTGCTGTTCTCTTGTCCACTACACAAAAGAGCCTGAAATAAAGGTAGCTTTATGATTTTTAATAGTCAAAATCATTTTCTTTTAACTATACAGTAGTACATCAAGTGGCATTATGTATAAGAATGCAAAGGTTAGAGTCAATATAATTCCTCTGCTTTCGTATAGTCCTAACGAATTTTGATTTATCTTCATGAAAAGCATTTTTGCTGTCAAAACAAGTTTTTGCCTCTTATTTGAATTAGAGTTTCCTTTTCACTTCCTTGTACGAAGTAAAGGGGAAGTATTGTAATCGCGAAAGTTTTCAGGTATCATATTTCAACGAAAATATCCATTTTGACCGCTATCGAGTGCAATTTTTGACCGCTATTTTTGCCTGACATCCGTACATAAGGACAGAATACAGGACTCTTTCTCCTCCAAAAAATTATAAACCTGATTTAAAATGGATTCTGAAGAGATTTTTTCGTGGTGGCTGTGCGTGCGTACGTACGTATGTATGTATGATACGTTTAACTCAAAAACAAGTAGCCTCAGAAAGTTGAAATTTTGTATATAGAACTGCTATAACATGCCGATATGCCCCTCCTATTTTGGTTGAAATCGGCCGCACCAAAAGTATATAAATATACACTCTTAGACAAAAAAAAAAAACGACGCACCAAGAAGGGAACGAAATGGGACGAAAATCCGAATGGGACGAAAATCAGTAGAAGTGATGTACATGTACAGAAAAACAAGTGATTGCAGTTTGAGAAAAATTGGATGACTTATTGAAGTGACAGAGCTTTACAAAATGAAAAAGTCAGTAACGCATTTGTTCACCTCTGGCCCTTATGCAAGCAGTTATTCGGCTTGGCATCGATTGATAGAGGTTCCGGATGTCCTTCTGAGGGATATCGTGCCAAATTTTGCCCAACTGGTGTGTTAGATCGTCAACATCCCGAGCTGGTTGGAGGGCCCTGCCCGTAATGCTTCAAACGTGCTCAGTAGGAGAGAGATCCGGCGACCTTGGTGGCCAAGGTAATGTTCGGAAAGCACTAAGGCAAGCAGTAGAAACATGTGCAGTTTGGAGACGCGCATTATCTTGCTGAAATGTAAGCCCAGGGCGACGTGACATGAAGGGCAACACAACGGGCCTTAGAACTTCGTCGACGTACCTCTGCGCTGCAAAGTTGCAACGGATGACAACCAAAGGGGTCCTACTATGAAATGAAATAGCCCCCGGACCATCACACTTGGTTGTCGGCCTGCCTGACCGAAGACAATCAGGTTGGTATCACACCGCTGTCCGGGGCGTCTCCAGACTCGCCTTCTCTGGTCATCGGGGCTCAGTTCAAAGCGGGACTCATCACTGAAGACTATTTTACTCCACTCAGTGATATTCCAGTGCGAATGCGCCCGACACCACTACAAACGGGCTTGACATTGTACAGAATTCAATGGTAGTCGGCGCAAGGGTTGCCGTGACCTCAGCCGGCTTTCTGTGAGCCGTCTATGAATTGTCCTTGCGGTCACTAAAGCACTAGTTGTACGTGCAATCGATGATAGTGATGCATCTGGCGCTGTGAGTGCCGCTCTGACGATTGCTCGGTCTTCACGTTCTGTCGTTTCTCTAGGCCTACCGCTTCCTTTTTGACGCTGTGTGAGGCCATGGTTCACCCATTCCTGCCAACATCGTCTAATAGTGAAATCGCTCCTGCTCAAATGTCAAGCTATTCGCCTATAAGAGCAACCGGCTTCTTTAAGCCCAACTACACGACTTCTCTCAAATTCTGACATCTACGCATATTGTTCGCGCACCTGTATGCGAGGCATAGTTACTGTCTACCACAGTACACGGAATGAAATTTGTGAGGAATTTATGACCTGGAATCGTAATTTCTCCTCTTAAATATCCTGCCAGTTGCGCAGATTAGATGCGCTGTAGCGACAACCGTTCATTCAATGGCAGTCAAAATGTAAAATTTTGCATTTTCCGTCGAAACCTGTATGCATATCAATTTGTGTCCAATTGCTTTATATCTTCTCGGTGCGTCGTGGTGTTTTTTTTTTTTTTTTTTTTTTTTTTTATGATTATCTAAGAGTATATGTATGTATATATCCACTCTGTTACTCGGCTCGGTGAGTTCAGTTTTTTTTCTTCTTATATGCTGGTAAATTGTGCATTTTTTGTTTTGAAAATGATTGAATAATGTTGTTCTTAACTTCCGGTTAAGGATTTTATGCCTTTAATAAATCTGCTTGCAAGGTTTCTAGAATTATCAACAATTTAAAAGTTGTTTAAGCGCAGCTAAGCCTAATAATTTTTCACATGGCAGCCATATTTGTTTACATTTGAAACTTTGGAGAATACTGGATTTGTTGTCATTCTAGAGAAACTAAGCTTCGCAACAACAAAGATAACGCCTTCTTTTATTATTGCGAATTAAATCCATAGATATAATAATTACTATATCTATGATTAAATCATGCTTAATCCATTCTGGAATTAATTCAAGTAAATACGTGTTTAAGATTTGCTTCGTAATTTTTAAAATAGATATTTTGATTTTTATGTATTTTTGCCTTTTCGCGAAGTGAAAACTGAATTAATTCAATAAGAAATACTGAATCTGTTGAACTGAAAAAACTGTTGTTTTTTTGTTGTTGTTGTTGTGGTTTTTTGTTGTTGTGGTTTGTTTAATTTCTTTTACACATCGTTTTAGATTTATAATTTACTATAGTATTTGAATAGAACATGGGGGAACGATTAGGTAATTCTAAATGTCATATGCATAATTTTTGTGCATTCTGAGCTATATAATGAATAAGATGTAACGCTATTAATTGAAGCTACCACCCGAGTGTCGCTGTGGTAAACAAATATAGTGAATTTTAAAGAGTGCATTTATTCTATTGCGTTTTTTGCGCTATCGATAAAGTAGATTTAATTCAATCCAATAAGTTTAAATGAAATGCAAAATGCGTATAATTTAATATTTCGTACAAGGAAGTCGTGTGTTGTACACATCAGATTTTTTAAATTAAAGATAAGATGCTTTTCACGCAATTTGAAAGCAATGTAATGAATAAATTGATCGAAACTAAGCATTTAAAAACAAACGCTGAGAAAATTCCTGGTTTAATTGCTGAGAATAGTTGCATTTCCCTCAAAATATATTAATTAGTAACTAAGCGTAAGATAACTGGGCATAGGGAAGGAAAACTGAATTTCACTGTGCATGAACTGCTTACATTTTAGACTACCGTTATTTTATTTTTTCAGAGGCTGTTTTTAAACTCTCTAACCACCTAATTTAGGATACTTATCTTAAGCATGCAATATGAGTATAATTTAGCTACTTGAAGCAAATAATAACCAATAATACACTCTTTTGCAAAAAAAAACCCGAAGCACCAAGAAGGACTTTTGCTATCGTCACGAAATTTGGTACGCTAAAACAGCTTAATCGAACATGCAAATGATCAAAGTTTCAAGGCAAATGAACAAGAATTGCAATCAAAGCGCAATTCGTAAAGTATAAAACCAGTAACAGAGGCGGAAAATTTACCTTTTTTTGTTGCTGCCATTGTAATTCCATGAAAAAGTAACTAAAGATGCCATTACGACGATATCAAAGACTTTACACACAATTAAACGACTTCGAACGTGGGCGCATTGTAGGGTTGCGTGAAGCTGAGTAGTCATACCGAGAAACAGGCCGCCACCTGCAACGTACATACACTGGTGTGCAAAGATGTTGGAAACAATGGTACAAGGAAATTGCCTGCGAAATGAAGGCTCTGGAAGGCCAAGGAGCACAAATGCGAGGCAAGATAGGATGATTGTTCGCCAGTCCCGAACACCACCCCCAACGGTATTACTGTCGACTATTCAACGCATGGCAGCCACGTCTATACCTCCCGTGGTACTGTCCACCATCTCACGGCGCTTGTCTAAGGCGGAGTACCGTTCACAGAGGCCTTTAAGACGTTTGCCTTTCCCCCCACAACATCGGCGGAGTCATCTGGAGTGGTGTCGCAGCCGATTATCATGGCTGCCATCAGACTGGTATCCTATAGTGTTCAGCGATGAATCTCGCTTCACTCTTGAAGCAAATGACCGCCGTGTTCGTGTCTGGAGAGGACGGAACCAGCGGTCCCAATCAGCCTTTGTTTAACAAAGACTTAAAGTGTGATGAAAACTCCTAGTGTTATGGTGTGCGGCGGTATTTCTTAAGACAGCAGGCCATCTTTAGTCATTTTTAGTGCATCTTTAACAGCTCAACGATATGTTGATACCATCCTGCGGCTGGTTGCACTACACTTCATGGCACGTCATCCCGGGATTATTTTCCAAAAAGCTAATACCAGGCCACATACCGCTCGCATATCTCTGGATTGTCTCCGTGCGGTTAATACTCTTCCTTGGCCAGCAAGGTCACCAGACCTTTCACCAATCGAGTATGTCTGGGACATGGTAGGCCGCCAGATTCGGGCAACACAAAATATCGCAGATCTGGAGCGACAACTGATGAATGCCTGGCAGAATGCGTCGCAGGATGACGTTAGGAACCTCTATCCCTCCTTGCCTCGACGAATTCAAGCATGCATCGCCGCCAGGGGCGGTTCGACCAACTACTAATTTGAACACTCAATGGGTGATTGTGAGCCCTGAACAGGTACTATGACCTTGAATTTTTAATCATTTTATTATGTGTGTAGGAGCTATACACACATTCAATTTCATCAAAAACAACCACTTCGTTCATAGTGCTTCAATTTTTTTTGCAAAAGAGTGTATATAAAACAAAATATAGAAGACATTACTAAGAGCATTTTAGGAAGAAGCCTACTTGATGAACACATAAAATGCGTGAATTTACAGAGAACTGCTGCAAATTTTTATTTGTCTTTCATGCAAGCATATTTGTTTGTTCTAAAGATTTTAGTAACGAAGCACACAGTATTTTTATTTAAATTCATTAGAGGAAAGGCATAATCGAAACTATTTCATTTTAGTTTGATATTTGAAAGTGTTTATTGCTAGTTATGTATCCTGGTTAGCTCATTATTAAGCTTCAGCGTAGAAAAATAATAAAATTTAGAATCCGTTTTACTTTTCCTTTCGAAATACAAAACGCATTCCCATCAAAACAAAAATAACTTATGTAAGATTATGCTCTTTATTGCAGGGAAATTAAGGCCGCCTTTCTGAATGCTTTTGCCAGTCTTGTCACATATCTTCGAACTAATTGTTTGGCTCATTTCAAATACTTCAAACTGTAATTAATTGGTACTTAAAAATTAGAGCGAAATATTCTTCAGCAATATGTATAAATAGTAAAAAAAATAATATAGTTAAATGCATTTCTATGCATTTATCAAGTTTGAATAATTGGTAAATACAGAAAAATAAATGATTAATGTTATACGTAGTAATGTAATTAATATTAAAATTCACCTATGTAATTTGATATTCTTTTACAAATTTTAGGTATGATAATAATAATAATTATAATTTGTTTCAAACATAATATTAATTCTCTAAGCACGTAGTGGTTGAAACATTTTCGCATATAAAAAAGAAGAGAGAAATGAAAACAAAACCTTTTTCCTTGTAAAATAATGTTTATAGGAAATGCAGATGTTAAGCTTGTAGAGACATTAGGATACTTTGGAATCAAGTGTGATAAAAAATGAGCAACGCCTTTGTCGGGAATCGAACCACAGACCTCTCGGTTAGCACGAAAATTTGATGCCTATGACAACGTAAGAAGTTCATTTCTAAAAGACTGAGCGAGAGCTCAAGGAAGTTTTAAGTAGGATGGTCATTCTCCAAATAGAGAGAGCTCTTATGTAGGTTGTAGACGGGCAAACACAAAGAAAAGCTTTGAAACGTGGATGGTTGGTTGTGGGATAATATGGTTACGACACTCCAGTGTTAAAAGTTACGGCACTCCAGTGTTCTCCAGATAAACAAGACAACAGCTTCTGATGAATTCAGTTGAAGTTTTGACCTTATATACCTCTCCTTCCAACATTCCTGAGGTATACATTTTTGTTTTTGATGTTTACTTTCCCGTTTACCTTCATACTGCAGCTGTCAATCTATAGTAGGAGAAATTTTGCTTAAATTTATGCAAAAACGTGAGCAG
>KL818653.1:0-23948 GCA_000611955.2 Stegodyphus mimosarum
TGAGGTAAAATTGACCCTGAAACTTGCAGTACACTCGAAAATTAACTAAACTTTTGAATAAGACATGCTACTTATCTTTTTGTAGTCATCCATCCTTTTCTTGGTCCAATCCTTGAAAGAATAAGTTACAGCTTGGGCCAGTCTTCCTGACTTTGGTTGTTGGTCCTTGAAAGCTTGTTCATCACTTTTTCTTTTACAATTCCGTCGTCGTATCCTCGGGTATTTGCGCTGAGGGGGAGGTTGCTCTGCTGGGCGTTTGGTGGACTGGGCCGTTGTTTGTTGCTGCTCCTGGTTCCTGCTGTATTCGGGACGTTGATTCTCAGGCTGCAACCGAGGCTGCTTGCTCCTCAGGCACCTGTCCGATGTTTCCGCAGTTCTTTTGGATATTTTTGGCTTTCCCTGCCCATTCTGCTTTCGTCTCTTGGTCTGCACGTAGGTCTGCTCACCTGCTTCGTCAGTCTTTCTTTTAAATCCACATTTTTGGTTCTTACTTCTACTTTGTTGAGGGGGAGCTTTCTTTTTCTGACTTTTCGATGCCATTGTAGCTGGTTCCTGCTGTTTTCGCTGAGGCACATCTTCCGTGCTATTCGATTGCCTCGGATCCTGAAAAAAATCTGTAAATACTGGTATTTTATTTCTATTATAGTACGGCTTGATTTGATCCACATTCGCCGTGATTCTTTGCCCGTCATTTCTTTTTAATATAACCACTGCCTGTGTAACTTTCTCAATTATGAAAGGGATTTCAAAATGCGGAAAAAATTTCCCCACCTTTTGTTCTGGAGCATTTGACAAGTTATGTTTTACTTTCAGAACTTCATCTCCCACATTGTACTTGACCCCTCTTCTCTTTTCGTCATAATATAATTTTTGTTTTCTCTGGGCCATTTCTATATTTGCCGTCGCTTCCCGTATCAACTTTTGTATATCACTTATTTTAAATTCTTCTACCCTTTCCTGGACAAAGAAAAGTTTATCTAAGGGTGTCAAAATTTTTCTTCCAAGAAACAGTTCAGCGGGTGTTTTTTGCGTAGTATCGTGTTTGGCGGTCCTTAAGGCAAATGCAAATTCATTTATATGGCTATCCCAGATAGAGTGATAGTTTTTCACATAACGTCGAATTATTTTCACTACATTTCTATTAACCCGTTCCGCTATGTTTGACTGCGGACGATGCGGGACTATTTTTAGATGACGTATGCCCAGTTTTGCACACATTTCCTCAAAAATATTACTAACAAACTGGGGACCATTATCGGAAATAACTTTTAGGGGCGCCCCGTATTTTAAAATATACTTATTTAGAATTGAATCTACTACAATTTTTGCAGACGCGCGTTTTAACGGAATCAACTCTAACCATTTGCTAAAATGGTCCACTATAACTAAAAGGTATCGGCTTTTGATAACTTTACTTCTAGCATAAGGTCCCAATAAATCGATGCCTATTATTTGATTTGGGAATTCTGATTTAATACTATCTAGGAACGCGGCCGGGCGGAAATTAACATAATTATTTAATTGACATGTTGGGCACGACTGGACATACGCTCTAGTAAACTTTTGCAGTTCTGGAAAGAAAACTGCCTCGCAAACTCTTTGGACAGTTTTTCTGATACCTAAATGACCCGAAATGGCACAATCGTGCAACTCCTCTAATACATTTAATCTCATGCTAGCTGGGATAACCGGTCTATATTCATGGTTCTCATTAGTCGTTTTCGTATAGAATAACAGTCCGTCAATTATTTCGTAATTTGCGGCCCTATATCTTATCGGCACAATATCCGGATGACTGAAATTCTCAGGGTCGGCCAAATAATTATATATATTTTTGAACCCCGGATCTTTTTTGAGTTCGGCTATTACTGTTTCACGAGAATCTAATACTTTGGATGTCAGCATGGCTATCGTAATTAAACTTCCATTTTCATCTAAGTTAATTCTGCTTAAAGCATCTGCCACAACATTTTCTTTTCCCGGCGTATGTTTAATTATTAGGTTATATTCCTGTAATTTGAGAGCCCACCTTATTAATCTGGGTGATAAATTTTTTCCAGAATAGAGTCTAGTGACCGCCGCGTGGTCGGTATATACAGTTACTGGAGAACTTCCAAAGAACACACGAAATTTCTGTACTGATGATAACACTGCGAGAGTTTCTCTTTCCGTTGCGGAATAGTTTCTCTGGGTTTCATTTAATGTTCGACTGAAAAAGGCGACGGGTTGACCATTTTGGGAAAGCACTGCGCCAATCGCGAAATCTGAAGCGTCCGCTGAAATCTCTAATCCTTTATCCCCTTCTGGAAATTTTAAGACGGGAGCTTGAGTCAATGCGTCTTTCAATTTTTGAAACGCCAAGTTGGCTTCTGCTGACCACGAAAACCTAGCTTTTTTTCTTTTCAACTTTAGCAGTGGCTCAGCTATTTTTGCAAAGTCTTTAATGAAAGCCCGGTAATATGAACACATCCCGAGAAACGACGATAATTTCTTCGCTGTTTTAGGAACAGGATAATTTCTAATGGCTACTATTTTTGACTGATCCGTTTCGATTCCCTTTTGGGAAATTTTAAATCCTAAATAACGTAACTCTTTTGCGGCAAATTTACATTTAGACGCATTTATCTTTAAACCAGCTTCGTTTAACAATGAAAATACTTTTCTTAAATCTTGTAAGTGTTGTTCTAGAGTACTACTCGTAATTATAATATCGTCTAAATATATGAAAGTGCTTTTACCAAGGACTGGTCTTAAGACGATGTCCATACATCTTTGGAACGTTGCCGGCGCGCCGGATAATCCGAACGGCATTCTAAGAAATGCGTACGTACCAGATTTCGTTATGAACGCGGTTTTGTGTACGTCCTCGGGTTTTACCCCAATCTGAAAATAGCCACTCGTGAGATCTAATGTAGTCATGTATTTTGTAGACGAAATATTTCGAATAATTTCTTCAATTATCGGCAACGGATATACAGGATATTTTGTAACTGAATTTAACTTGCTATAATCTATAGCAAAACCCCACCGCTTCGGGTGCGTAATCGGATAATCATTATTTTTCCTACACAGGACAACGGGGCTAGCATAACTGCTAGAAATTGGCGTGATGATTTTATTCTTTAACATCTCTTTAATATGATATTAAAGAGATTATTTAATTGCCTAACTGGCTGAGCATCCCCCGTTTCAATGTTGTGGTTAACGACCTGTGTGAAACCCGGTACATCACTAAATAAATTCGAAAATTCACATACCAGGCCCTGGATTTTTTCCTTTTATTAGTTCAAACGAGCGCGTTTTTGCGCAGACGTGAGGGGAATGCAAACTGATGGTCTTCTGGCATACAGCCAGCATGATTAAGTCTCCTGTAAACAGTTTGTCTCGAAATTCGTATTCCTGTGGCGACAGTGAGCGCCGAACCCAGTGCTCTGGCAGTACTGCCCCTCTGACGTCGCCCACTTATTACCAGATATCGGTCTTGGCGAGGGGTTGTGACTATTGGTCGACCTGATACTGGTCGTCGGGTAACATCTCCCGTTCTTTGAAACAATTGCCACAGTCTTAAGATCACAAACTGGTTCACATTCAGAATTCGAGACACTTCGGTTTGTGATCGTCCGGATTCCAGCATTCCAACGATTCTTCCTTTCGCAAATATCTCCAGTTGGCGTCATTGTGCCATCATTCACCTTGATTGATGGTTAACAACGTTCTTTCGCACAGCAGTTGCCCGAAACTTGTCTGAACTGCCTATGCTACGTGAATCGGTTTCTCTGCGTTCCGACATGCGCAGGTGTCTCGCGCAGGACGTAGTCGACTGAAAATTTTGCATAAACCCAATGTTTCTTCGTCAGCCAATTAATATCCGCAAGAAATTTGGAATAATTTTACGAATATTTACTCCATGTTTTTCGCATTTTACAATGTATGCTTAACTTTTGGACACCAGTGTATATCAGTGAGATGTATTGTCAGGATATAACTTGCGATTTAAAATGAGCGCACTTGGTATCTGCAGTTTAAAGCACAACACTTACTTCTTAATGAATTAAATTCTTTACTTAACTGTTAATAATGTGTCCAACTGATATCAACTAAAATGCAAGTGCACTTAATTTATAATAAATCCACTAATAGTTTTTATGAACATTTGCGCTTTGTTGTAATTAGCCTACGGCATTTCTAATGCTTACATTTCTAACATTATTTAGTTGGTGCAGGATATTTTTTTTTTCATAATTTTAATTATGCTTTACAATTTCAAAATTTTAAATATTTTTCTAATATTTAAAAATTTTTAATGGTAAATTCGTCTTTGAGTCGTTCGATCACAAGTTCTCAGTCTGAATTTTTTTTTCGAATTTCAATTCTTATTTTGGACAATAACAAACGAGGACATATTGCGGGGAAGGGATTGGCCTGAATTGACTGGAAAAGAACATGTCTTAGCAGACAATTAATAAAGAATGTAGTTTTTAAAATTTCTGCTATAAAATGGGGTTAGAGTTTTCAAAACAATCTCAAATTAAAATCTAAAGCACCCAAACGGGATAGTGGTTATTGACTCTGACTACCCAGTACCGAAAGGCCATGACGGAGAAGGCATGCGTGTTTGTAAAAATATAGTGTCGGTGCGGAATGGGGGCACTCAAAATATGCGGTGAACTGAATGTCTTCTCGAGATGTTGATGGTAGAAAGGTGAAAAGCTCTCGAGCCTCCCCACCTGGGGTGCTGTTCTATGTGCTGGAGAATAACTGCACTTGAAAGGAATTTAAAATCCTCTTTTATTAAAACAATATTATTTACACACTTCCCAACTCGGGAGGGATACAGAAAGTAAAAGACCACACTTGGGCCTAACTTAACAATCAGATAAATTTAAACTAGGCTAAATATAAATTTAAGTATATCTTTGCTCACAGAGCTAAATCGCGGAGTTGGCCTCTGACTAAATGGTGCGTAGCAAGAAAATACTAATACTAGCGCAATTTAATTAATTTCAATATGCAATCACGTAGTAAGCATTATGGCTTATAATTTTAGCTGCTAGCTGGTCAGGCGAACGTCGAACAGAATGACCATGATCTGAGACTAAAAGCTCTCTCACACTAAGAGGTTTCTACCTCTGGTTTAAATAGTACTTGGCTGTACTTCAAATTAGCATAAGCTGAAGACGCGCGCTTCTTCTGACGGGAAGTTAAAACAGAGAAGTGATAGAAAGATTTAAATTAAAATAAAACTTTGTTAGTTTAACTAAAACCTTACAACTTAAGCTAGATTGGAACGAAGCACTACCTTCGAATATTGCCGAATAATGGGAAAACTTTATTAGAACACTACCACATTTGGAATATATTCATGTGCCAAGATGTTTTTTAAAAACCGATACTAAGTTGGTAGTAATTCAAGGTTTCTCAGACGCATCTTCAATGGCTTACGGTGCAGTGATATACATCCAAATTGTGTCCAGCACCGGTGAAATAAACAGTACACTTCTTTGCAGCAAATCACGCATTGCCCTTACAAAATTTATTACAATTGCACGTCTAGAATTTTCTGCATGCTTTCTTCTCACAAAACTAACGGAAAAGGTCCTAAAAGCTCTTAAACTTCAAATAGACTCTGTGAAATTGTACTCTGATTCTACACTTGCCCTAGAATGGATCAAGACTCCTTCAAATCTGCTCAAGACATTTGTAGGTAACCGAGTATCACAAATCCAGCAGCTATCTAAAGAGTTTGAATAACATCATATTCCTTCAGAGTTCAATCCAGCAGACTTGATCTCCAGAGGACTGGACGTTAAAGCACTTGCCACTAGTGAACTTTGGTAGAAAGGACCAGACCTTTCAAAATGAAATTCAGCTATTCCTCAGACTTTGCAAAACGTCAGTACTTCAACTGACGAACTGAAGACTCTTTCCAAAGTGACATTAAGTTTAAAGAATGACTCGTTTTTTGATAGCTTACTTAATATCAGTAACAATTTTCATAAACTAATTAGAATTTTAGCCTTTATTTTTAGATTTTACAGAAGAACCAAATCTCTTAAAGCGCATACAGGAAAACTCACATGCGAAGAATATGAAAGAACAGAAAATTATCTGCTGTACCACAAACAGGTAAAGTAATTTCCTGCGGAGATATCAGCTTTAGAAAGGGTATCTTCAGTTCTACCTACGAGTAAGCTTAAATTTTTTAATCCCTTTTTAGATCCACCCAATGGATTAATAAGATTTGTAGTAGACTTTCACATTCAGATTTAAATTTCAATCGTAAACATCCGGTTATTCTGCCGGTTGGAAATAAACTAGTAGCTCTAATATTTCAAAAATTTGTATTTTATCCATTATGGATAACTATATTTCTACTGCTGGATAATTTATTTATTCTCATTGATTTATTAATTAGTATATTTGTTGTATGTTATGTTATTATGTATAAATGTATAAAATGTAAAATATTTTATGTGCCAAAAATATAAGTTTGACTAGGAATTCCCCCTGAAGACGCAGTTAAAGACAAAAAAATATTCGAAGCTGTTGGTAGTGACTTAACGGGCTCTCTTTATTCTCTGATAGTTCTAAATTTTGGATAGTTTTGTTTACGTGAGCTATCTATCGCGCCATTCCTTTGTAATTAGTTACTTTGCTAGCCACCGAAATTCGCATACATATGATTCCAAAGCAAACACGACGGATTCATTCATCTGCTCCATTCTGCACATACTGGTCAATGAATTAGAAACCTAAGATTAATATTTTATTGGACCAGCTTTTGCACGGATAACTGCTCTGATCCGTTTGGGTATCGAGTCTACATGCTTCTGGTGTGCATTTACGTACACAGAATACCATACATTGGCTATGCAGCTTTTTAAATCTTGTAAATTAGATGGAAGAGGGTAGTGCTGTCGGATGCGTCTTTCCACCATATCCCTCACATTTTCTATGGGGTTAAGATCCCGGCTATGCGGTGGCCAGGAAAGGTGTTGGAAGTTATACTGATGTTCAGCGAACCAATTTTGAACACTTCTGGCACGATGTATACTTGCATTATCGTCCATAATGTATCCTTCGCCATCAGAGTAAAAATGCAACATTACAGTGTTCACGTGATCTGCCAGTATATCTAGGTATCTCATGGCTGTTTGTTTATCCTCGAGGAAAACCAGAGCACCACTTCCATGCCAGCAGAACATTCTCCGTATCATGATACTCCCACCAGACCCTTACACAGTGCGAGGAAGGCAAGATGGCTTCATGGGAATAACGCCAAATTCGTAGGTAAAAATAAGGTGTAGCGTGCATCAAATTCGACGTGCAAAATAAGGTGTTTTCATCAGTGCAAAATAAGGTGTAGCATGATTCATCCGACCACATTACCCGTTTCCAGTCGTCAGATGTCCAGTGTCTTCTTTCCCGACCCCACTGCAAACGAATTCTTGCATGTCAGGCTGAAATGGTGGTTTTTCTCACAGGCACCCGATTATGCATTTCTATCCTCTGCAATTCTTTGGGCATGGTTCGAGCTGAAATCTGTTGGAAAGAACCTTGGTTGACGATTTATGTCGGTTGAAGCACAGTAGTGTTCCTGTTCTGCCACACATTTCGTCGGAGACGACGCTGGTTACTCTCTTGGAAAACTTTGCTCGAACCGCAGTCACGTCTTCTAGAGAAAGACTGTAGGTTCTGATTCCAACTTTTGAAAACCTTTTATATGGCTGCTTTTGAGAACCCAGTGAGATTTGTTGAAATTTGTCTTCGAAATCGAGGCCCCTGCGAAACGGGCACCAACAATACGCCCTTTTTCGAATGGTGAAAGATCTGTCGTTTCCTCCATTTTACTTCATTCATCGTGAAAAGAACTCTTACATCTTACTTATACTTGTATTCTAGCCATGTGTAACTCATATCATAAAAAGAAAAAATTGCATACCTCATTCCTAGCAAGCATTCAAATGAAAATCTCAAAGGTTTCTAATTCATTGGCCAGTGTGTGTAGTTCGCTAGGATAAGTGCTTTCGTTTCCTCTCGTTTTCTGCTTTTTACGAACGTAATCCACCTGCCATTCTGTCTCAATGTTATATCTGTGGGCACGCAAGTTCCGTGTCGGTGGTTGAGATATGACTAATAGTGCTGGCTATATTACAGTTCTAAGTCTTTTTCTAAACCGATCTCATTTGTGACACTTTACTTGAAACAGCTATACATAAAATATGATTCAACCAATATCCAATACTACGTAAGTCTAGTAGTAGAATTAGATTACATTTTTTATCGCGTAAGCCGAAAGATTTATCAGGTATTCTAGGACGCAAAGGAATAAGAGAATTCAGATTCCAATACTGTAAGGTGAAACGTCATTTTGCACTTCAAAAGCAGATTAGTGTCATAATGCTTACCGTAAACACGGTGCAAGAAAATCATTTTAATATGTAAACAAATCAACACACTAACTAACTATTTATAAAGTTTATTTACAACATATTAGCTACTTTAAATTGCTCTCAAAACAAGAGTTCAACATTATTATTATTATTGCACTTTCTTGAACTGAAATAATTCTATTAACAAAATACAACATTGATGCCACACAAAAAGCAAAATATCAAGCACTCATTTTAGCGCTGTCTGAAGATGACATCGACAGTCACAACATTGTGAGGTATTTTGGGACAGAAAGGCGTAAGGGAATTCAGGTTCTAATATTGTTAGGTGTCTTATCAAAACTGCTATATGAAAAGATTTTGGAAACCGAAGAGTTTTGCTTTACAGGAGAAAATTGTAATATAAAAGAAAAAACTCACAATGACTTAGTAGCAGGAGATTCTTTTTAAAATACAACTGAAGAAATGAAATAAATAATTGAGATGTTTGGACAGTTTTGAAAGGTGATATAATAATCAGAGACTTGTTATGCATATGGTGGCATAAAGAAGTTTAATTACACTCTGTTTAATGCAATACTTACTAAATATAAAATTTACACGTTAAGCAGTTTCCAGTAATTGATACTGTTAATAATTTTGTATGTATGTCGAGAATGGTAGTAAAATTATATGTGAAAATGTAGTATCTCTTGTACAATGCACATAAAATGCCTCAAAAGAACGAAGCTCCACTAGAAAAACAAACTTACAGGGGCAAGTTCATTTAACTTTTAATTAAGTCGTCAAATTTGTGAGATAGTCCCAAACTGGCGATGGTTTTAGCAATGGTTCCCGAAATTTGGCTAGAAATCGCCAGATGTCGCCAAAAATTTGGTGACTTTGCCAAAATTTGCTGACGTTTAGTTCCGGTCTCTGTATAACTGCAACTGGTGCTGTAATTGAATAACTGTAAATGATGATTGTATAGAACTGTAACAATCCGACCCTAATACGTAACTTTAACAGTATATACCTTCCAGTAATTTTGAGAAGTACTGGATATTTCTCGGCGGCGGGGGAAAACTATATAAGCCGGAGAAAGCATCAGTTTGTCAGTTTTTATTTCAGAGTTGACTTCGCAGTATTGAAAGATCTCCGTTTGAGCTTGCGCTTTGCTTTGCGTTATCTTTAGCTTTCTTAGTAGTTTGAAGGGGTACCTAGTGATTGTGCTTTGTCATATTGGGAAGAGTTATACTAGTGCTTTTATGGAAAGTTCCAGAGCTGTAAAATGTTTCTTTTGGAAAAATAAATTTTATCAATTTATCATCAGTTCTGTTTGCGCTCAATCCACTAAGAACCCGTACGCACGCAATAGTATGTACGTTCCATTATATATTACAAAATAATGTTAGCTAAAATTAAAGCCGGGACAACGGTGAGATACATGAGACACTTGCTTCAGGTGATTAGCTAAAAAAAGTGCCACATTATCTACAAAAAGTCAAAAACTGATTTCAAATAGGAAATTATTATTAACTTAATTTGAATTTGAAACACATTAATAAGCATAGTTTTAAAATACTATAGTTAAGTAATGAATTTTTTTTCACTTTTTGTGATAATTTAAAAGCATTATTATTCTTGCTATTTCTTCCATTGTCTGTTTTACATAGCAGACTTCTAATTCCTAAAAATCATTCTAAGTAGCCTTCTCGTCCGTCTGCAATTCGCAATTCGGATTGTCTTTGAGGCAGCTTAGCGGCAATGTGATAAGTAAAAAAGTGTTTTAAATATGAATTTATTTTGTTATTTTCACGGAATCAGATTTCATAAATACACGTTTCTTATTTCATAGATTCTAAGGTTCGTAAAAATTATCTAACAGAATGAGGAGAAGGCTGAAAACTTCAAATCGTGCACTCTCTACTAAAGAACCTACATTTCAATCACATTGACCACCTGTGAACTTTTGTAGAAACACAACTGGAAAAATTTCATATTTATCGCAAGATACTCTTTAGGTGCAAGTACAACAAATCAGGTAAAAAATTCGAAAATTAATGTTAGTAAAATAAGTCTTATTTGTGCCTCAGTAATTGTAAACTCTGATTAAAACGATGAATTCATACTATTCACATTATAGGAATTCATGATTGTTTATGATATTACAATTGTAATTTTAATTATTATTTACTTAATACAAGAAAGGAAAAATGCAGCTGTGTTAGAATACTTTTGCAGAGTCTCGCATATAAAAATGTTGTTGTTGCTCATGCTCACTTGTCTGACAGAGTCAACCCAAACCCACGAGAATTCTCGTGTCAAGGAGCGCTAGATTATGCCTGTCGTTGGCAACAGGCTTGAGCGCACCTAACAGTACGATTTGGCTGAGTTCCGCCCCCAATTTTGATGGAGAGCACCCCGGGGGGACGGGTCCGAGGGTCTCCAACCCCTCTCCCCTTCCGCCAAGCCACATAAGAGGACTTTCGGCTCGCTGCATATTTGGAATGCCGCCATGCCGCACCGACACTATACATTTACAAACATCCATGACTTCTCCGGAATTCGAGCCCGAGCCCTTTGGCACGACAGTCAGCTACGCTAACCATTATACCGGTTGGGCGGCCCAATAAAAATGTAAACATTCTTGTTAATCAATCATCATGTAAAATCATTATAAATGCTTTGATGCTAAAAAAATTAACACATAAAAAATGAAAAAAAATTAATTTCAAATGAAAGAAAGGAACGAAAGAACGCGTATTTTTATATCAGTTTCCTATTTTTATGCCCATACTCATATTTCAGTTTACATAGTTTAGAATAGCACAGTTTTCTACACTCATGTTCATAATTAAGGAATTCGTCAGCAAGCACAATTGTATAAATTTATGTAAATATTTGTGTTTATTTGACTTTCGCTGTTAGTTATTTTAGTAGTGATATGTATTGTTTTATTTATTTACTTAGGGTATTTTACGTAATAATTTTATTGTGTACTTTTGTTTCGTCGTCTTTGTAACTCTTTATGTATTATGTGGTAGTCTTATAGTTTTGAATCGATAGTCATTTGCATTGTTAAGATTTCTCAGTTTGAACATATAATACGGACAGAAACTCTTCTGACCTGTTTTGGTAAAAATATTTACTACCAAGTTGCCAGCATGTGGTGATTTCTTGAATATTTTATAACATTCTAAAATTTTTCGCAAAAAGACCTTTTCGAACCCTCAGGAGCGAATATTCTAAAAGCTTCCTGACATGCTTGGGCAGCTGTAAACATATCAACTGCGTTAGAGAGGACACTCAGTTATAGTCCGTTATTTTAAAATAGATCTAGCCATGTACTTTAAAACAGACATTCAAAGCCGTACCGACTTTCCCCTCATTTACAACCGTAACATGTGTACCCCCCACAGAACCCGCAGAAGGAATTAGGAGATTTTAGCAAATTAGACATTCCATTTTTTTTTTTTTTTTTTTTTTTTTCAGCAGCAGTCATCGCCATGGTTACGAGGCATGATTTTGGGAGCAAATGACCTTAAACTGCCTATTCAGGACAGTTTTTCAGTTAAAAATCGTGCGGTTATATTTGTCCCCAGCTCTGCGATTACTGCTCTAGATTTTGCTCTGAGATATTCCTCGTAGGATAAGAAGAATTTGCCTAATGTCTGTTGATTTCCTTGAGCTATTTTTGGCTTTAATCTTGTTGTACGAGCATTGATTTCTTTCAATAAAATGTTAATTTCTTCTCTTTCATCTGGAATAGTTATTAATGACAGCCCTACGAACTCTTAACTCGCAACAATATTTTAATTACTGTATCGAAATAGAAGGCGAATGACTACGCTACCTTTCGAGTTCAAAGCGTCAAAATTAGGAAAAACCCTAACTCTAGTGCCGGTCACATATAGAATCATCCATCTGCCGAGAATACACTTGAACGCACTTGAGGCAAGAGCAGCTCATATTGACGAATGACGAAGCCTCTGCAAGAGACAAATATTTTTAAATTATGTAACTTTTTGTCTCCATCGTTGGCTTTGCAAAGGTTGACGCGTGCCACCCAGAATCAGTTAGGTTGTTACTCATGACACGCGTGTCTTAGGTTCGTCATCACGGGGCTACTCTATTATCATTTATGGGGGAAAAAATAAAAGATTTTATGAAGGTACTAATAACAGACAATACTTTTTAAGTGTCGTCTACTAAAGTTACTTTAGTACTGTCGTGAACTAAGAGGACAGAATAAAATGAATATATCACAAATATTTATTAAAAAGTGTGCATTTGGTTTAATGGTTTTACAAATTAGATTTTAGGTTTAGAGGTTTTATAGTGTTTAAGTTAAAATACTTTAAACCTTCACAAAAGAAAAATTCCTTAGATTTATTAAGAATTTAAGCCATATTTTTATCTTCCTTTTTAATTCCTTGTACGAAGTAAAAAGGAAATATTGTAAACACGAAAACTTCGGGTATAATATTTCAACGAAAATATCTATTTTGAGCACTATCGAATGCAATTTAATGATGTTTTCGAGCAACATCCGCACGTAAGGACAGAATAAAGGATTATTTTCTCCCCAAAAATTATAAAACTGATTTAAAAGGAATTCTGAAGAGACTTTTTTTGTGGCCTCTGTACGTACGTACGTACGCATATATATCTAGTATAACTCAAAAACGAGTAGCCTCAGAACGTTGAAATTTTGTGTATAGGACTGCTATAACATGTAGATGTACACCTTCTATTTTGATTGCAATCGGCCGCACCAAAAGTATATAAATATATATATATACTCTGTTACTCGAGTTCTTTTTCATTCTAATGTGTTGGTAAATTGTGCCTTTTTTGCTTTAAAAATGATTGAATTATGTTGTTCTTATCTTACGGTTAAGATTTTTATGCCTTTAGTAAATCTGTATGCAAAATTTGTAGAATTATCAACAATTTAAAAGTTGTTTAAGTGCCGCTAAACCTAATCATTTTTCTCACGACGGCGATATTTCTTTACATATGAAACTTAGGAGAATAGTGGATTTGTTGCCAACCTAGAGAAACTAAGCTGCGGAACAACAAAGATAACGCTTTCTTTTATTATTGCGAAGTAAATCATGCTTAATCCATTCTGGAATTTATTCAAGGAAAAAGGTGCTTAAGATTTACTTCGTAATTTTTAATTTACATAATTTTAGTTTCTAATGTATTTTTGCCTTGTCGCGAAGTGAGAACTGAATTAATTGCATTGGAATTACTGAATCGCTTGTGAAAAACTGTTTTTTTTTTTTTTTTTTTTTTTTTTTTTTTTCTATTTTTTTATACGTCGTTTTAGATTTATTATAGTATTTGAATAGAATATGTGGCAACGATTAGATAAATCTTCAGCTGGTATACATAATTTTTGTGCATTTTGAGCTATAAAATGAATGAAATGTAACGCTGTTAAGTGAACCTAGCTCCTGTGTTTCGCTATGGTAAATAAATAGAGTGAATTTTAAAGAGTGCATTTATTCTACTATTCTATTGTGGTTTATCCGCTGTCGAGGAAGTAGATTTAATTCAATCCAATATGTTTAAATGAAATGCAAAATGCGTATAATTTAATATTCCGTACAAGGAAGTCATGCCGTGTATATATCAGATTTTTTATATTACGAAGGTTATTTTAGGAGCTACAGAGGAAATCGATAATGCAAAAGATTCGTTAACGGATATGCCAATTACAGTTTCCTTTAAATTACTAATATCCTTTACTCGAAATAAAGATGCGCAGATGAAGTAATTATGCATTCCCTATGACATACATTGCGATTTAGTATATCGATAACGCAGTAAAAATTGTAAAAGTAAAAATTGTTCTAAACTAGAAATCGAAGTGCATCTGATTAATCCCATCTAAACAATTCTAAATTTAATGACGTCAGTTAAAAAGCTTTGTTAAAAAAATATCATATCAATTTATGTGATAAAATATATGCATCAATTTATGTGAATATTTGGAGACGAAATTATTTTAGTAATGGCAACCGAAAAGTTAAATATTCACAGAAATTTCATAGATATATATTTAAAAAAAGCTATATTGTGGTGTGGGAACGGGTTTGTAATGGGTTGAACTCATAGGTCGATAAAAAATTAATAAAATTTATTCTTCTCACAAGAAATAAAACAAAACGCTGAAATATTTCCTCACAGATATTCGAACAATATCACAATATCTCATAGTAGTTATATTTTGAAATACTTAAAACGTTGAATACAATTCAGTTTAAAATACGGAGAAATTTAATTCGATCTTACAGTGAATTAGCTATAATCAATAACAGCACTAAGTAAACAACAGCAGTTCGCTTAAACAACTCAGCTGAAACGTTTTAATCCGGCTTTTATAAACTTTTTAATCAAGCACGAGAATATTCTCATAAAATCTATTTTCTCGATTTTGCTGGATAGCAACAACAATTAGGAGATATCTATCTATTATATGTTAAATGTGCGAGCTCTTGTATTTTTAATTTTCATGCGTAACCTTCTCTTACAATTCGCCACGCGCTACGTTGCACGGAAAAATAAAACAATTTTAATTATAATTCTACTAAAAATAGCTAAATAAATACAAAATCTGTAACACTGTCCCTTTCCCAAGGACTGCACATCCCGGGCAGTACAATCCCTGGACAGGAAGCCAAATTTACAATTAAGGTATCAATTCAATAATAAACATTACATTACATAAAAAAATAATAATAATTGCAATAAGTAACCTTCAACAAATCAGACAATATCAGATACTAAATACAAATCAAATATTATCAAATACCAAATACAAATCAAATATTATCAAATACAAGGCAGACTAAATACAAATCAAATACTATCAAATATTAAATACACATTAAATACTATCAAATATTAAATACACATTAAATACTATCAAATATTAAATACTGTCAAATTTAGAAACAAAAAGGAACATGGTCTTATACTATTTACATTACTATTTACAATTATATACACTACGTACTATGGCCGTAGTAAGGAGCTAACCTGTCGTAATGAAGGACTTTAGGCTTAGAGTTCGATGACTTACGGATCCGAAACACGACGTCGTTCAGCCTGTTTAGGACTGTGTACGGACCATCCCGACGTGACTGTAGTTTCGGACAAAGTCCTTTTCGACGCGCTGGATTCCACAATCATACCTTGTCTCCTTCTTTGAATCGATGTTCATTAGCTCTAGTGTTGTATCTGGTCTTCATGTTCTTCGTCACCAAGATGACTTGCTCTCGCGCAAAATCGGCATCACTTCAAACCGGGCCTGGAGATCTCGAATGTATTCCTCAGGCGATGAAGGCGCATCCAGAGGACGACCAAACAAAAGGTCACAAGGCAGACGAAGGTCACGATCGAAGAGCATTCGAGAGGGGTAATAGCCAGTAGTCGACAGCACTGCGGTAAGCCAGTAGAAATAGTGGTAATTTCTTGTCCCAGTCCTGTTGGTTTCTGGAAATCATCAATGAGAGGTTATTAAGGATGGTTCGATTAAGCCTCCCTATCATGCCGTCCGACTGCGGATGTAAAGGCTTCGTTTGAGTTTTCTCAGTGCCGAGTAGCGTGCAGAGTTCTTTAATTGCATCCGAGGTAAAATTCCTTCCCTGATTGGAAAGTAACTGAAGAGGCACTCCGAACCTGGAAATCCAGTGCTGTATCATTACCTTTGCTACTGTGACAGCCTCGTGATCAGGAATAAGATATGTTTCAGGCCACTTGGTGAAGTAATCAATGACAACGAGAATGTATTTGTTGCAATCAGCAGTTCGTGGCAAAGGTCCCAAGATGTCAAAGGCTATACGCTCAAAAGGTGCTCCTACATTGTAACTTTGCAGTTTCCCTCTGTTTCTTCGGTCCTTTCCGAATTTGCACCACTCTTCCACGTCATCCTTTTCTTTATTCCAGTAAAAGCGCTCATGAACTCTCTGCAAGGTCTTCATTATTCCGAAGTGACCTCCTATAGGGCTGCTATGCAGGTCTTTAAGGACATCCGGAATCTGGAATCTTGGAAGCATTAGCTGCAATCGGAAAAATCTTTTCATCGCCCGATTCGAATTTCCGGTACAAGACACCGTTTCGAATATGGAGTGACTCCCAGAGTGCCAAATATTGTTTTCGTGTAGGTCTAGATAGAAATGTCCTGCCAGGTATGTTTTTTGTTTGAAGACTACATTAAATCAATTATAAGTTTAATGTCACGGTCTTCCAGCTGGTCTTCCTTGACGTTTTTGTCCCTCCATGGGTCTGGATCAGCCGATGTTGATGTTGTAATTCGTCGTGCAACCGGATTAAACAGATGGTATTTAGCTTCGACTCTGGAACAATATCGACAGTTTTCTGGGCAAGGTCTTCTAGACAAGGCGTCAGCGTTTCCGTGCGACTGTCCCTTGCGGTAACGGATAGTGATGTCATATTCCTGGAGTCTCTGTATCCACCTGGCTCTGTATCATCTTCCTCAGGATTCTTGAAATTTAAAAGCCAGACCAATGATTCAGGATTCGTGCGGAGCAGGAATTTTCGGCTGTATAGATAATGATGGAAATGTTCTACGGTTTTGACTATGGTGAGGAAGGCTTTCCTGGTGGCACAGTAATTCCACTCGGGTTTAGAGAGGCACTTGCTCCAGTAAGCTACTACATGTTCTTGGCCTTCTATTTCTTGGGACAACACAGAGCCGAAACTTTCATTGCTCACGTCTGTGTCGAGAATAAATGGTCTGTTGAATGGAGGATACGTCAGGATTGGAAGAGATGTTAAAGCTTCCTTCAGGTTCTTAAATGCATCCTCACATTCGTTTACCCACAAGAACTTTTACATCCTCTCTTTCAGCTTGTGAAGGGGTCTTGAGATGGAAGAAAAGTCCTTCACGAATCTCCTATAGTAGGTGCAAAGCCCTAGGAATCTTCTCAGCTGATGACATTTTCCGGACGTTTTTAGTCTTTAACGGCTGACACGTTTTCAGGATCCGTGCACACACCTTCAGCAGAGAAGACATGTCCGAGGTAAGTCAATTCCTGTCTGAATAATTTACATTTAGCGGGACTCATCTTTAGATTCGCTTTCATTAGTTTCTGAAGTACCTTTCTAAGATTTTCTAGATGTTCTTCAAAATTCTTTCCGACGATGATGATGTCATCCAGGTATATCAGACAGGCTTCGCAGGAAAAATTGTGATATTGTCTTGAGCTATAATTTTGTGGACAGATTTCACTCCTCCATGATTAATCCCGAATACGGCTGTGTCCTCAGAGGCATAATGCATTTCGTTAAAGTCCAAGGAAAAATTGTATTTCCTTAGAAAGTCCAATCCGAGTATGCAAAGATGTGTAATATCAGCCACATATGCAGTGCGATGGTAAGGGCACTTCCAAACGTGATATTATAGTTTAATTTTTCGTGAATGTCGATCTTCTCGCCTGACACAGTCTGGAGGGTAACGCAGGGAGGCGTCCAGAGGAAATTGCTTTTCAACTGATGAGCCACATCTTTTCGAATGTTGGCAACATTGGCTCCTGCATCGGTGGTTATATTACAAGGAAATTCATTGATGTGTCCCACCATGAAAAGGCCTTTACTGCCACCACTAACGGCAGAAACCTGAAACGCTTTAAACTCGGGCTTTCCATTACCTGGTAGCCTCCGCCCGGTGACATGGCCACTAATTAGTTCCCCTCCTTCTTGATAGGCGCGGTCTTAACTTCCGTGCCCTGGGGTGTTCTGCAGTTTCTTCGAATATGTCCTTCAGCACTTTACGGTCGGTTTCTCGTCACCAATATTCCGTCTCAAGGCATTCGATTGTCTGGTTAAATCGTTTAGACGAGCAGCCATTTGATCTTCTGGCTTTTGGACAAGAGCGATTCTTATTGGGTGGCAGCCTCTGCGAATGGCTTGTTGGGCTGCTCAAATTTCATGGCGTACACTAGGGAGCTTTTCAAGTCTTTGACATCCGCCATTCGCAGAGCTTTCCGTATTTGGGGATCCCGTCGATATCCTTTCCGTATTTGGGCGGATGCCGTCGATAAAATATTGCTAGTACAGGATTTCCCTTGTTTCTGTCGGACACTCCGAAAAGGCGAGGTAAGTTAGCCTCGTTACATCCGTGGCGAGGTCTTGGAGTGCTTCTGTAGGCTTCCGTTAACGGGATTTTAATTGAAGCCTACTGCAGTCTTTTAAAGCCTTCTCACCAAAGCGCAGCTCCATTGCGCCGGATAGCGCTTCGAAATCTAGTCTCTGGTTTTGGGGAAGAGTCTGAAGGATATCCACTGCGTCTGCTCTCAAGCGGCGAGATGACAGGCCTTAGCTTGGGAATCCCATCCATTCGCATCCGTCTTATACACTTGCCAGGAGGTCTTCCTATCATATGCTGATAACTTCAGGGAGGAACGAGAAGGCACGGATAAAAATTTAAATCAACCAGAATTGTCGCTACGAATTTCTTTAAGGCATCAACTTCTTTGGCGACCGAAGAAACCCTGTCATCAATTTGTTGCTCCACCGCAAAAACTTTTTCTTGAATTTCTCCAACTTTCTCTTCAACGAGCCATCAACTGATCCACTGGCCCGTGGACTCGCACAGCTTTGACTGGCTGCCTCGAATTTCAGAGCGTACAATAAAACGCTTTTTAAATCCTTCACATCCGCTATTCTCAGAGGGTTCTGTATTTCAGGATCCCAGATACCATCGATAAAGTATTGCAGGGACAGGATTTCCCTTGTTTCTCTTGGGCACTCTGTAAAGGCGAGGTGAGACAGCCTTTCAACATCCGTGGCGAGCTCTTCGAGTGTTTTGGTGAGTTTCTGTTGACGGAATTTTAATTAAAGCCTGCTGTAGTTTTAAACATTTTTCGCCGAACCGCAGCTCCAATGCGTCAGACAGATCTTCGAAATCTGGGCTTTAATTTTCTGGGAGAGTTCGCAAGATATCCACTGCGTCTACTCTCAGAGAAGCAGCGAAATAACTTAGCTTGGGAATCCCATCTATTTGTTTCCGCCACTATTGAAAATTGTGTGTTATATACTTGCCAGAAGGTCTTTCCATCATACGTGGATAATTTCAGTGGGGGATGAGTATTCATGAGTAAAAATTTAAAACGATTCAAATTGTTCTCTGCCGTCGCTACGAATTTATTTAAATTATCGACTTCTTTGGCGACCCTGTCATCAATTTGTTGTTCGATATGTTGTTGAACGGCAGAAACATTTTCTTCTATGTGTCGAACTCTGCTTCCAACTCTGTCACTTCTGGGTTCCATAGCTTCAAATTTGTTTTCTATTATGCAGGTGAATTCTCTTTTCATTTCCTCTTGGCCTACTTTCATCTCTTGTTTAACAGCTTCCATTGTTTCTTGAACGGCTTTCATTTCTTGTTTAACAGAAACTTGACCAACTTTCATCTCGCGGATCAACAATTTTCACAGATTGTTGACCCGCTTTAATCTCTTCTTTAAAGGGTGCTTGGCCAGCTTTCATCTTTTCTTGAAATGCAGAAGAAGCAGTGACGAGCTATCTCAATTGTTCTTCCATCGCTCTTATTATTGGCATTCGAATACAACTTCTGACACCAAAAGTTGTTGCGCACATGTGGGCTCGTAATGGATTGAATGCACACGTCGACAGAAAAAATAATACAATTAATTTTTTTCACAAGAAATAAAACAAAATGCTGAAATATTTCTTCAGAGGTATTCGTACAATATCGCAGTATCTCATAGTAGTTATATTTTAAACTACCTCAGCTTTAAATAAAGCTCAAATTCGAAATACAGGGAAACTAATTCGATCTCACAGCGAATTCCCTACAATCAATAACAGCATTAAGTAAACAATACAGTTCGCTTAAAAAACAACAGCAGCTGAGCTGAGATGTTTTTAATTTGGCTTTTATAAGCTTTTTAATCATCACGAGAATATTCTGTTATAATCTATTTTCTCGATTTTTCTGGATATTAAAACAGTACAGTTACGAGATACATATTTATTAAATGTTAAATGCACGCGGTCTTGTATTTTTACTTTTCCCAAGCAGCTTTCTCTTCAAATTCGTCACACGTTGCGCTGCACGGGAAAAAGAAACAATTTTAAATACAATTCTATTAAAATAGCTAAATAAATATAAAATCCGTAACAGTATCTTAATTACTAACTGAAAAAGTGAGCAGGACTGATGTTAATTAATTTTAATAAAGTACTTTCTACTTTATGCCTGGACTTTTTTATATGTCTTACTTCATGAAACAAATTTTATTCTGTCAAACTGAAATTTTCTTTTACAAGTGAATATAATAATATTTTCATATAATGATAGGCCTTTGAAAGCTCCATCAAAATATATCATAGTAAAAGAACATTATTTATTTGTGTACCAGAAAAAAAAACTAAATAATTTTGTTTTGTTGTAACATTATCATATTAGAAGTAAATATCAAAAACTTACAGTTAAAATTTTCTACAATATGTTAAATAAATAAAAACTTACAGTTACTCTTATTGTAATTGACTTCATGTAATACTTAGTTACTATACCTAGTTCTGGTCAATACTGGAATAAACAAGATTATGTAATTTCGCCAAAACGTTATGCTTTAAGAATATTTTAAATGAGCATACAATGCATAAAATTTTACATTGCAAACAGTATTTCTCTTCGAAATATTATTTTTATTTCATGAATTGATAAAATTTAACATTTCCTTAAGCAAAATGCTCAATAAAACACAGAGCGTAAACATACGCAGTGAAAGTTCTTCCACGATTTAGGAATAAACCAGCGAAAACATATCTCGTAACCAAGGAAAACCATTCCGCCATATAAATTCTTTCCGTTGCAAGCCATTCCGGAATCTTTCCTTTCACCTGCGTATATTGAACTCGCCCAGCTAACAAAAGCAGCCTTTCCGGGATTGACGCTCCCAAATTTTTCATATTATTAATCTTAACTTTTTACTCTATCCCTAAACTTTCTCGAGTGTAAGTGGCTGCCTCTAGTGTGCATCAAGTAAATTAACTTACACATTTTTCCCATTTCTGCTCACTTTATTTAATTCTGATGAGGAGGTGAATGTTTTTGAACCATAGGCACTCCGTAACACAAAATCATTGGCATTGACGGTCTAGTTTACTACGGACAGCGGGGCGTCAGAACCATCATAGAGTACGTCTATCCTAAGAGAAATATAATCACGGCAGATAACCAGGTCAAGACACCTGACGAAATGTAAAGGACGCAAGCCTCCCTTCGCGTATATATATAAATATTTCTCAACTAACTAACACATTCTGCTAATTTTGTGCTAACATACCCAAAACATTGTAAGTTGAAGGACCCAACAAAAGTAATACACTAAATCTGTGTATTGATAATAGGTTGAAAAGATAAACAACCAAAACATATGTTGCTGGTACAACGATCAGGATGACCTGTAGTGTCCATTGAGAGGTGAAGAAGCGGAATCATAATAATAAATATAAAAATGAGAACTCATGGATGACAAGCAGTATTTTTACTGATTTCCTTTTGAAATGGGACATAGAACTGAAAAACAAAAAAAAAATAGTTTTACTGTTAGATAACTCTGCTGCACAACCCTCTGATATCATTTTATAAAACATTAAATTAGTGTTTCTTCCTGCAAATACGTCTTCTGGCTTTCAACCATTAGACCAAGATAATGTAAAAGCTGTAATACCTACTATTTGTTTATATTATAATTAGACAACTGACGTACGTGTAGGAACCACACAGGAGAAGGGTAAAAAGAACCCTTTATTAGCTCTTTAAAATTCACAATGCGTTGCGTCGACTTGGCGCTAAAACACTAACGCCTCAGTCGGGCTGTAACTTAAATAACAAGAACTAAACTAAAAATTCGAAGATATTAACAAGCAGTAGAATTACTCTACAGGGCTCAGATAATCCTGTTACCTAAACCGACGTCAAAAATCTAGTGGCAGCAAAATAAAAGCTGTTACGCCACTTTAACCAGCAATAAAAGCAGAAACAGAAGCTCACGCTACAAAAGTACAGAGCTTGCCCAAACTCTCAAACTTTCCCTTCTAGAACTCAGTATTTAAACCTTTTCTCCTCAAGGTAGAATTTGCATTACTTCACGAGCGCTACCAAATTTAAATATTCTGGCATTGACCATTAGGGGAATGAAGGATTATAGGAAAGAACGTAAACTTAACTGGTTAGTAAAATTAAATATAAATCCCTAGAAAGCTTTCAAATATAATTACAAAAAAATGTCGTTCAAAAAAGATAAACGAAACTGAATCATATGAAAATGTAAGCACTTCGAAATAAAAACTAAGTTGGCAATCTTTGTTACAGGCTGTGCATATTATAATCAACGAGCGGAAATAAGTCCAAAAAACACAATTAGAAATTTCTTTAGAAAATGTGATTTTTATTTAGAAGAAGCCACAAAGAAATTGAAAACTATTTCTAATATTTCGGACATCTATGAGGTAGATTACATAGATTCGTTTTTAGAATGTGTTACAATCGATGATAATATTGAGACAGCGTGTAAAAACACTGATTATGGAATCAAAGAAAGTTTTAAAAGAACTGCAAAAATTTTAACTGACAGTGAAAGTGGTACAGAAGAAAGTGACTACATGCCAACGTCAGCTGAAACGAAACTAGCACTACAAGCTCTAAGAACTCCTCTTGAACTGAAAGCTGGAGATTCGAAAAACTCCCAACACTTTTACAGACTTGAAAATACAATTGAAAGACTGTTGATGAACAATGCGAAAAAATACGGATAGAGCAGCTCTTTGTAACAGTTTAAAATTTCATCAGATACATAATTATTATTTTTTTTTACAAAAATATTGTTGCATGCGTACGGGTTTATAATAAATTGAACTCACACAGGTCCGTTAATAAGTTAATAAAATTAATTTTATCAAAAGAAACACTTCAAAGTTCTCGAATTTTCCACAGAGATACTCGTACAGGTGTTCACAGTATCATAAAGTACAATCAGTAATTATGCTTCAAGCTACTAAGAATGGTAAATACAACGTAATGCAAAGCGCATCTAAAGAGAAATCTAACCCAGAAATATCTCAGCCCTCCGATCTCACGCTAAGCTGAGAACTCGCAAAAATAACAACAGCAACTGAGCGCAGATGCTCTTACCGACCTTATATAGTTTTCAGCCGGCCGCCAAGATATTTCTAGTACCTTTTTCTTCTCGAAATTACTGGAAGCCAATAAGAGGGTCGAATTACCGTTGCAGCTAATATAGTGATCAATTGCATTTATTTACTTAAAACACCCATTACAGCGATACAGAAACCGGACCAAAATGTCGCCAAATGGTCATCAAGTTTGGCGATTTCTCGCCAAATTACCGAGATACCCATTTACTCAATGTTAAATGTACTTGCCCCTGCATTCTTACTTTTCTAGCATAGCTTGTTCCTTTAGATTTTTCATATTACACACATGTCCATAAATTAAGGATAATTCGGAGTCACGCGGAAATCGAACTCTAAAGTAAATATATC
>KL818697.1:0-11444 GCA_000611955.2 Stegodyphus mimosarum
TACAAACACAACGCAATTCATATTTGTTAAAACTACTAGTATTTTACAGCTTAGTATATAACACTAGAAACCTTTGTTTTTTCACAATGCGAGAAACATATATACATACATTCATGCAGATTCTTCATTGTTTAATTTCTTTAAATACAATGCAGAGATCTAATATCTGGTGGCAACAATTTGAAAATTGCAACGACGTTTTGTAGTGAACCAACGCAAAACGCCAAAACGAAATTAATAGCCCTTCTGAGCTAACGCTCCTTTGGGCTACAAAAGAGGATGACAAGATTGTGGTTATTAGTTTTAACATTAGTATTTTTTTATGATGATCATAAGAGGGAAATGTACCAAAAATTTTATTAATCACCTTGAGAAGAAAAAATTGCAATTGCAGCTGATTTCAAATAACTGAATTAGTAAGAAAGAAAAGGTTCTAAAAACTGTACCTTGAAAGCACTTAAAAAATATACCTTAGTACAAGGCAGTTTTTATTTACAGAATCATGTGATTTTGCATGGGCAGTAAAGGAAGCAGAAGGATTTACGGTTAAAAAGTATTCAAATCAGATGCATTGCAGATGGTTAGAATGTCAAGGAAAAGAAGGATTTTAACTGATTCATTTTCTAAAAGAATGGTTAACCAACAGAAAACGTAATACATAAAAAAGTTGTTAAATTTTATGTTTTATCGACAAAAGGACTGAAAGTGTCTCAACGTAGTGAGTCCAGAAATAAAAAGTCAGGTCTTTTTATTTTAAGTTTATCGTAGTACGCATAAGTGTCAGCAATACTTGGAATGAGGGAAATATTCATAACTAATCCTTCAGTTTCACTACAGCATTTCTTTTGGAATTGCAAAGTGAACCTCAATAAAATTTTGGAAAGATAAATTAAATCCCCTTGGAAGGTATTTTCTTTCTCCTTTCAGCATGTCTTCGTGGTGTAATTGGAAGCACTCTCAAAGCGTATTCAAGTGGTCGAGAGTTCGAGTCATGGCCTAGGCAATGCACATTTTTACGTCTCCTGCTTCAAAAAAAAATGATGACTCTGCAAGTGGCACCCGAACTAAAAGGTGGTGGATGATAATTCTTCACCACCAAGATTTGGTGATTGCTTCCTCTGATCCTCAATCTCTCAATAAAAGGGGGAGTATATAAGGTATTTTTTTCCTCCCTTCTGCATGCCTCCGTGGTGTAATTGGTAGCATATTTGACCTCGCATTCTAGAACTCCAGGGTTCGTGTCATGGCGAAAGCATAGCACATTTTTCACATCTTCTGCTTCAGGGAAAAAAAACTAATGACTGTCCCTCCTTTCAGTATGTCTTCGTGATATAACTGAAAGCATACTCGAGGAATATTCGTGAGGTTTGCGTATACATGATGTTCACGCGACGCATAAGGTTCGAGTCCCGGCTAGGGCATTGCGCATTTTTCACGTCTTTTGCTTAAAAAAAATAAACCTATTGACTCTACCCCCTTAATTTCAATATGCGTCAAAAGGAATTCTTAAAGTATATTAAGAAAAGTAATTATTGAAGTCTATGAATATTTTAATGATTTGACTGAAACTTTAACAAAGAGTGATTTGACATCAAAAGAAACCATAACTAAAAACTGGAAAGAAATAGTGTAAGTTTATTTATGACTTTAAATGAATTTTTACAGTATTTTTCATAGGTATAAAAATTAATTCGTGAAATCTTAAAGCAGATTTGCGTCTATACGTTCAGAAGTTACAAGCTATAGGAATAAGCTCCTTGTACAACTTTGCTGTGCCCATTAAATAACTGTCCCTCATCCCATACTAGCAAAAGAATTTAGCGCATGGGGAAGAATGAGTAAACTATGTTTTAGCACCGTAGACAACGGCAGAGTTTTATTCCAAATCTACTTTGGAAAAAGAGGTTTTAAAATTCTTCAAAATACTTATTATTTCAGTTTGAAACTATAAAAACTGATTCTATATGCAGAGTTATCATCAAACTGTTATAAAATCCCAGCTAGAAGCTGTAAATACATATGCAAATTAAACTTTCTCATTTTGTGATAAAAATATGCTGCTCCTCACGACAAGACATAATTTTATTCCCGAGGTCTAAGGCTCATTTTAGTTATTTTCTCCCTGCATTTTCTCCATCTTTGTATCTTCGTTTAGGATTTCGTAGATAAGATTTCTCAGTTCGGAGTTTGTTAATCCGCTAGTAATAAAGCATAAAATTGTAACATAGCAACACAGTATCAAATTATCAAGTATCTTTATCTCATTAATTTATTATTGTCTTCTTAACAATGCTGCTAATTTGCGGAAACATTTTCATTAGATAGGAAGTTTCTCCTCATCCAACGAATATTTGCAATTGACTTGTATAAAACTGCTTGCAATAACACTTTAAAATTGTAACTGCGTGAATAATACGAGTAATATGACATTGTTTAAAATAAATTGTCAACCAGAAAGATCGTAATTTGCAGTACGTTTTAATGTTAAAGCAAAATTAAATAATTCGAATTCTACATTTGCCCATGATATCTATGCCCACCATTAATGTGACAATGAAATTGACATTGAGAGACAAATTTATTACTTCATTAACTGGGAAGCAGTTTCAGAAATGTTTCTAGAAACGGGAATTATTCAAAAGTAGTTGGTTCAACAAAGGAATTGCTTCCAGAATTATTATGATCGTGTAAACTGGAATTATTCGGTACCCTTCCACATAATATGGAGATGATATTTGAACTTATTTATTTCTTATTCTCAATGCCAATATATTTGAAAATGCTGACTGGCTTATTAACTTCTGTGATAAAATATGATTTCCATTTCCTTCAGAGAACTGCTTCGCAATGTTAACTCTTTGTCTCTTTGAATGTTCTCCTCCTTTCTGATAACTGCTGAATATTTACTACTACTTCAAAGTTTTAAAATGTATTGTTTTTGAAAACGTGTTCCTGTTACTAGAGAATGGATGTAACTTTTAAGGTTAAAAATTAACCTGACACTTGGAATCTGCTTTAATTGGATAGTTGCATTGTTTCTATATTTTATTTTTTCCCATGAGGAGGGAACTTTTAAGTGAAAATTCGTTTCCCGCAGGGAGTTCCTATTGCAGGTACTTTTGCTGGGATAAACAGTGTATCTTTTCCTTCCCTGTGCGGAATAAGTCATGGGACTATGACTAACACCACTGTTAGAACACACATCACTGCTGAACTCCAGATCTTCTAGATTTGATTCCTGGTGAAGTGGTTTCGTTGTATACGACTTTGTGATTTTCTCCATGCAATGACGAAAGATTCCGGAACGCTTTCCACGGAACATGTTTTTAAATGAAAGAACTTCTTCCCTGATTTCCAATATCTGTCCATAAGGCAATTTTCTCCCTCATTCCAGGGTGCCTTTGGTATAACAGTAGTACATTAGACGCGTATTCTAGAAGTCCAAAGCTCGAGTCCCAGGGAGGAACCTGCACATTTTTAAAGTCTATTGCTCTAAAACTAACCTAATTATTCTATAGTGGCGCCCGAATTGAAAAAGGTGGTAGACAATAATTCGCCATCAGCAAGATTTGGGGACTAGGTCCCCTAATACCCAGTCGCCCTTTAAAGGGGTGGGAGTATATAAGTTATTTTTCCTCTCCTTACAGCATGCCCACAGGGTTTAATGGTATACATTCAACGCGCATTCGAGAGGTCTAGGGTTCGAGTCCCGTTCATGGCACTACACATTTTTTTCTATATTTTCTGCTTCAACACTCAAAACCATGAATGTGTTCAACAATTCATTAACGTTATGCGTGGCCAAGGCTTTGATCCCTAAGCCATCAAGTCAAAGAAACAACCAGGATTAAGTGGTATTTCTTCAATTTAATTTCCAAATGTCCTTCCTAATTAGTACGTTGATTCCATTTCTTCCAATATACACGGTGCCCACAGAATATTCGGCCTATATTTTCGGAAATAGTGGTCGTATATGTGTACATCGCAATACAAAAATATTTTCAATGACTCAAAGATTTATGTTTCAGATTATTTATTAAATCTATTTTTTGTAATTTATTAACATAAAATTTATTATAATAATTTTGTTTAAAGTAAGAAATCTGACATTCTTCTTGTTCCTTCGGCCCCTGTACACATATTTATTAATATTTTGTACTGGAAAATGAAAGACCAAACGTTTAATTACCGTACTACAGAATGACCGAGGTACTTATTTTAAAATTTTGCATTATTTGACGTCATTTTGGATTTGCATTGCTGGGACGGCTTATAAATAAATTGCCCTAAACAAAGGTTGATTTATTCCCTGTTAAATGCCATTCAATGATATTTATTGGTGATTTACTGATCCTTTATTTATAAGTTTGTAGAGGTATTAGGTACTTTTTGAAAAGCAGGAGAGATGGAAAACGAGCAATACCCTTGCCAGGACTTGAACCACGGACCTCTCGAATACGCGTCGAGCGTGTTGACCACTACAGCACGAAGGCATATGCGAAGAAGACGGGAGAAATATCTTATATAAGGTAGGCCAGAGAAATACCTTATATACTCTCCCTTTTAAGAGGCGACTGGTGATTAGGAGACCCAATCGCCAAATGCCGGTGGTGGAGAATCATCATCCACAACCTTTTGTTTTAGTTCGGGCGCCACTGTAGAGACATTAGGTTATTAAGAAGCAGAAGAGATGAAAACTGAGCAGTGCCCTTGCCGCGACTCGAACCACGGACCTCTCGAATACGCGTCGAGCGTATTCACCGCTATACCACGAAGGCATGCGAAGAAGGCGGGAGAATATAAGGTAGGCGGGAGATATACCTTATATAAGTAAAAATACATTATATACTCCCCCTTTTAAGGGACGACTGGGGATTAGGGGACCGAATCGCCAAATCCTGGTGGTGTCGAATTATTATCCACAACCTTTTTTTTTAGTTACGGCGCTACTGTAGGCACATTAGTTATTTAGAACCAGAAGATATGAAAACTGAGCAATGCTCTCCCCGGGATTCGAACCACGGACCTCTCGAATATGTGCTGAGCGTGCTGACTACTTCACCACGAAGGCATGCGAAGAAGGCAGAAAAAAAAAACCTTATAAGTTTTTTTTTTACATTTATTAAACTAGAGGAAGTTTTACACAAGTAGTTTTAGGTTTTCAAAGTTTAAAAGTACATTATTAATATTCTAATGATTCTGTTACTTTAGAATCATAATTTGGTAACTATTAAAAAGGATCATTAAAGTACACACTTTTTTTTTATTTTTGATTGATGCGAGTAATATTACAAATTAACTAAGTGTCAGTATCGAAGACTGTCGGTGCTTTCTAGAACACACATTCTATATGATTCTATATATATGGTCTCTATTAAAAATCATAATTATTAATATCTTTGACAATAATTTGTATAGAAATCTCATTACGTAATCTCAAAACATGGAAGACCTTTTCTAAACTAATATTTTATTTTTTAGTTGCATACAAATGCAAACCTTTTGCTCTTAAATTTGTGTACGGTCTTTGAATACGATTCCTTATTTTAATGCCGAATATCTCGGTCATTTGTTTCGTACGGAAGCGAAACCATTTGTTTGAATTTTTATAACGAGTACAAATTGTTATTAAATATAAGTATAGATACCGAACAAATGTAAAAAAAGCTAGATTTCGTATCAGCAAAAATATTATTTTTAACGTTCAAAATTTAATTTACTTAAATTTAAATTACATGAGTCAAATAGGAATAATCTTAGAAGCATTTTCTTGCAACTCATTCAAGTTGTCATACCAACTGCTCTCCGTTTCTTCAAGGTATGACTAATGCTACAAACTCCTTATTTATAATGGAGATACTAAGTACATTATTCATAATTTATGATTTATATCAAGAAAGTGTTATCCATGTTAAAATAAACACCTCTTTGATTAATTCCAGTAAGAATATTCCTTTATATTAAATATGAGTTGCATATAATCAATACTTATCCAATATTTCAAATGAATTTGCATTGCAGTTTATTTCATCGTAAGCAATCATTAATTTAGGAAGAATTTCCTAATCAAAACAAAGCCATTATTCTGGCGAACGTAGGAACAGACCATTGTTAAACGGAATTAGGTACAGAAGCATTTTGAGGTACAGCGAAATATTTGAATACCACAGGAATGCTTTGCGTACCAAAATTTGCTTCAATAGCAGGCAAACTGAAATTACTTGATGTAAGTGAATCAAACAGGAACTCATAATCAATAATTAATAATTGCATTGACTGTTAATAATTACACTAATCTTCATTTACAGTACTTTTAATATTAGATATTTAACTTGATTGATCTTGATTTGTTTTTTTATGTTGAAATACATTATTTCAATTCTTCGGTGTAATTAAACATGTCCGGGATTTGGTTTTAGCCCAAAGGGGTGTTAGACCCAAAGGACTGTTAGTCTCAAAACGACTTGCGTCGTTTCACTTCCTCGGTTGATTCGCTTTTCAAACTGTTGTCACCAAATATTATTGCCATGTATTGTATTTAAAGAATCTGCATGAATATATAAATGTTTTTCTCATTTTGAAAAACAGCGGTGCCTATAGCCATCAAATTGTGAATAACGTAGTTATCCAACCCAACATGGGCACTTGGAAGCCCAAACTTTGAAAAAATCGGCTGACTCTGGTGAAGGATTCGTTCGCGCCTACGGGTGATAGATGTAGAAACGTTCACTGCGGAAAAAAAAAAGGAACAGTTCTATATCTTCCGTTTTAAGGGTCGATTGCTGAAATTCATACTGCGCTTTTCCTGTCTCGAAAGCTCGACTTAGGATATACGCTAGATTTATATATAGTAATTAGTCTAACATATATGTTCATACAAAATCGGAGTTTTTTCTGAAATGACATGTCAGATTTTTCCATATTTCAATTCTATTATTCTATGCCAAGATATTAATTTTTGTAATTTTTGGTGAGGAATTCATGGAGAAATTAAAAAATTTATCTTGGCGCACATTTTTCAGTTTGGTAAAACTTTTGTACGTTATAATTCAAATTTTTTTGGAAAAATTTATAAAAATTATTTTAAAAATACAAATTTTAAAAGTAAATTATAAAAAATGGGCGAATTTTATTTGGAATGAACCTAAATTTCGAAATAAAGTAAGAATAAAATAAGTTTAATAAAAAAAGAGATGTTAATAAATATACACGAAACTCAATTAACATTGAGGAGCTAAAATTTTAGAGTTAATTTTGTAAAAACTAGTCGTGTGATGTTTACAGAAGATTGGCATAATTTGTGTCGTAGAATCGCGATATGGAAAAACATTGGCTTGTCATTTCAGAAAAAGTCCTATATTTTATCTAAATAACTATATTAGATCAATTCTCTATATAAATCTAATACATATCCCACGTCGCACTTTCGGGACGTGAAAATCGCAATCCGAGTTTCGTCTATCGGTCCAGTAGAACGAGAGATATAGAACTGTCTCCCGCTTTTTTTTTCGAAATGTGCACCTTATCTTTCTAACAAACGCAAACGGCCTATGGCGAACTAAAAATGATTGCTAAAAACTCTTTGTAGTTGGAACAAAATGCCAAAAGAAGGATATCTACGATCTACTTAAGTATAAGATCTGAGAGGTTCTAGTGAAGAGTATTCTGCCTTTTGGCCCCGTTGTTGCTTTCAGTTGAATCTTAGGAATTTCTTTGGACGTTACGTACCAGCTCGTATTCGCCAGTGATCTTTAAAAGGACCAACTCTGTCAGTTATTTCTGTGCAGCTCCGGCTGATTTTAGTTTAGTTAGCCTTAGATTATTTTTTACTTTCTTTCCAAAACAGCCCAAATGGAGGATTACTGCAAGCCCGAAAAGGAGCCTTCTGTGAATTCATGAGCTGGTATAAAGGTTAATTTATTCCAATTCAAGAAGATTCTTTCTTTAGACTTCTCATTTAAGTGCGTGAACTGTGCGATACTCCGCTACACAGTTCGTAGGTATTCTAGCTTTCAAGGATTAATGAATTAGCTAGAATGTTGCCGTATTAATTTCAGAATGAACGACAAAATTGTATTGATATGAACATTATAGTCATTTTAATAAGGTTTGTTCCGTTTGAAAACATCCACAAACTGCCATTAGAAGTATTATCTGAAGAACCTTAGAAATATACTTATTCAATATCTAAAACCGATTCTTAAAGTAAGATATCTCTCTCTTCTTATGTAACTTTATATAAGATGCAGTAAAAAAATTATACTGAAAAAGTCTAACAAGCGCAAATATTATATATTGCATTTAAACGTGTATTAGTTAATATATTAAAATGCTATGGCTAATATATTCTCAGTTTATCTATATATCTGTTTGAATATACAAAGTTAAAATTCGTATTTAATGAAAATTTAATCTTAGTTACAAAATAAAACAGCAACAGAAGTTACTAATTGTGTTTGCATCCAAAAATTTATACATTTGGTGATATTACAAATTATTTAGAATTTGAGATCAGAGGCCTATTCTCTCATATTCTTTTTAAAAAAATCATTTCTCTTAAGCATGCTGAAGTATTTTAGAAAAATATTTCGTTTGCAGATAGTTATGTTGTTGTTTTTATTTTGATTAATCTCACTCGTCTGACAGTAATATCAGAATAAAGCCACGAAATTCATCGTGGCAAGAAGTACAAGATTACGGCTAACGTTGGCAAGAACTTTGAGCACCGTACGGGTGACAGTACGACTTCTCTCAGTTCCGCCCTCAATTCTTATTGAGAGCACCGCGGAGGGCAGAAGGTTCCGAGGACCTCCCACCCCTCTTTCGCTAACACCAATCTCTTAAAAGGACTTTCCGCTCGCCGCATATTTAGAGTGTCTCCTACCGTGCCGCATAGACAGTATAAATTTACGAACACCCATCCCTTCTCTGGGATTCGAACCCTGGTCCTTCAGTACGGTAGTCAGGAGCATTTACCTCTGTCCCGGTTGGGGGGCACAAATAGTTACTATACATTTAAATCCTTCTGCAAAGTTGCTTACCACTTTTGAACCCCTTAAATATCCGTAATGCAATGGAACAAAACAGACGCATTTCATTGTTAAAAAAGACATAATGGAGAAAACAAATAAATTCCGGAAAGCTTGAATAATAGGATTTTACTGATAATAAAATTAAATGAATACATTTACTTTTACTTCGTTGTGAAGAATCTTTTAAAAGAACTTTAATGCAGTGAAAATAAACAAATGTATTTTGCTGAAAGTAGAGTAAAAACATAAATTTCATTCAATTATAATTTAGAATGATAACACTTCGCCTTTAAAACATTAATGGAGGATGGAATGGGCATTTGTTTATTCGCAAAGGATCATACTAAAAATTTATGACTTCAGAAAAATTGCATCATTTTTGTAAACAAAGTCCAGAACAACGTGCCAAAAGAGAGTGCTTTTCGTAATAACGCCGCTTTATTTTTTAACAAGAAGCTACACTTTAGTTTTTAGCGCAAGATGAACTTCGTTTCATAAGATTTGCATTTTGAGCAGGGGGCAGAAAGAATTCAGTTCATAATTGCATTCTTTTAACCTGCAGTAATGTCATAAATCTTATCACGATGCGAATTTCTTCTTTTATTTGAAAATAATTTTGAATACAATTAAGTTTGAATTTGCCCTAAACTAAGCAACTTACGTTTTTCACACACGAATTCAATCAATAAAGCAATTTTCTCATTTTCAGCTTATGCAAAACATCGGAACATCAGCGCACTGTAGGATAATCCAGAGGCTGACAAAATATTAAAAAAAATACTTAAAGCATCTCATGTTTACACGAATGAAACTGAATATGGAACAGATACTCAATTTTTTTCAATTAAAATCTAATCCAAGTTCAAATTTATAAGAATGTATTAGGGAGTAAAAAATTAGAAATAAGTTTTTCCCCCGCTGAAAAAGAAAATAAGATAATCATCTGAAAAATCGACACTGTTACGTTTTAAATATAAGATAGATCTAAAATTTATGTTTTGCTTTATTTTACACCAGTATACGTTTTGTTTCCAAACGTTCACATTTTATTGCATAAATTTCTGTTAAGTAACTAACCCCCCAATCGTAAGTTAGATTGATGTGTAAATTATCATTTTTCACATACATCTAACAATTTCTGCTTCAAAATCTCATCCTGACGTCAAGGTATTGTCATGATTGATATCTCCCTCGACGTCAACCCAAATATCGACGTCAGCGTATTTTTGTAATCCAGGGAACTGCTAATTTTTCGTATATGAATTAATTATCATCTGCAAATTATTAGTAAAAAATGGTTCCTTTGAAATTAATGTAGCAATCCACATGATACCTAATTTTATGAATACCCATTCATTAAAATATGGCATTTATCGTGAAATTCAAAAGAACACTTGTCGGCCTAAAGGCAAACTACACTCTATAACAAAAAACTCGACGCACCAAGAAGGCCTTATTCGATTGCTTTGAAATTTCGTATGCTTATATGTTTTGACCAAATATGCAAATGATTAAAATTTGGTGTCCAGTGAATGAGTACTGCGATCTCCAAGGCACCGGAACTGAGCATCCAGCAGATGTATATAAGGTGATTGAAATGCTGTTAAAAGTTTCTGTTGCATTGCGATTTAGGATACGTTTCGAAGACTAAAAAAATACCTCGCCGCAGGATTCGAGCTCATTACGAGCAACTGTCAGAGTTTGAAAGAGATCGTATCATTGGATTAAAAGAGGTATGTTGGGTAACTCGGATCGGAGCGACGCGGCGATTAGAAGATGCTGGAAAGAATGGGTGGACAATGGCAGATTTCAGCATTGTGAAGGCAGCGGTCAACATAGTGCCACAACACATAGGGAGGACAGAGGGATTGTCAGATCAGCTGTCACAGCGCCTGATTCCTCGTTATCAACCATCGGAAGTGCGACCCGCACACGAGTGTCCACCATGACCATTAACAGACGGCTGATAGAGCAAAATCTACGTTCGTACCGAACCGTTACGTCTCCTGCCACTCACGTCTGCGCACTGACGAGGCAGAATTCAGTGGTGTTTGGCTCGATCAGGTTGGAATGATTTTTACCGGGGACATATAGTCTTTAGCGACGAGTTCCGCTTCCAACTGTGTCGTGATGATCATCGAAAATGTGTCTGAAAACACCCAGGGCAGCGAGTCGATCTTGCTTTCACTATTGCACGCCACACAGGCCCTAAACCAGGAGTTATCGTCTGGACTACCATTTCCCTTGATAAACGTACCTCTTTGGTCGTCATTAGAGGCACACTTACAGCATAGCGGTATGCCGACGACATTCTGAGACTGTTTTGCTACCGTTCATATTGCAGTACCCTGGTGTTGCTGCCTTTAATTGTAATTGCGCCAAACTTGGCGATCTTCCACTTAAAATTTGAAC
>KK118461.1:0-29853 GCA_000611955.2 Stegodyphus mimosarum
ACGGCTTTCATTTAATGTAAAATGTATCCACGTAATGTCACTTTTTACACAGTCCAAAGTAATTCCTTAAGAGCGCCATAAAAACACGTCTTACAACTAATAAGTAATACAAGAGAGCCCCGGATATGTTCAATTGGAGACAAATCTGGGGATCGAGCAGGCCAAGGAAGGGTAGTAACAGTGCGGAGACAGTCTTGTGACACCCTTGCCGTAGGCGGCCGAGTATTGTCTTGTTGAAAAATGGCTCCTGGAAGCCGTTGCATGAGTGGCAACACATGTGGTTGCAAGATTTCATGAACATATCGCTGGGCTGTCATGGTGCCACGGAACAATAATAGGGGTGACCGTGTATTGTAAGCAATGGCACCCTATACCATCACACCAGCTGTGGGAGCGACGTGTCGCTCTACAGCAAAGGTAGGATTGAGGCGTTCCCCACGGGCTCTCCACACACGACCACGATTGTCATCACTGCCGAGATTGAATCTGGATTCGTCGCTAAAGATGACCTGGTTCCATTCCGCTGCAGTCGAGTTTCTTCGTGTTCGACACCACTCCAAACGAAGGCATCGATGGGTGGGCATCAAGGGCAGCACACGTAATGGGCGTCGCGATATCCACTGTCTTTCAGCCAGGCGCCTTCGTATGGTTCGAGAAGACACAGGGGCCACTAGTGAAGGTACAACCTCTGCCTGGATGGCGGTCGATGAAGCAGTTGGCTGTACGCGTGCATTTCTTACGATGTGGCGGTCTTCTCGACGACTGGTCTGTCGAGGGCTTCCTGAGCCTGGTCTTCGTGTACATGACATTTCTCGGGTCCACTGGTCCCAACACCTCCTCACAACACAATCAGAGCGGCATAATTGACGAGCTACTCGCCCTGCTGACCACCCAACTTCCATCATCCCAATGATTCTCCCCCTTTCAAACTGCGACAACTGCTCATATTGTCTTCGAACACGGCCTAATGGCATGTCTACCTCAGCTCTTCCTTTGTAAATGATTCAGCACACTCAAACAAGCTTTGGTTACCTGTTTTATACTCCACAGAGTACGACGTTCAACGCCCTCTACCGGCTATACGTAATGCGCAATGACGCTGCATTTCGAATCATTTGCATATCTCCCCGACATGTACCTTCATTGCAAGTTTCGTTACGATCCCGCAATTATTTCTTGGTGCGCTAATTTTTTTGTCCATGAGTGTATATTTATTTAAAATAGAATCAGTAACTAATTTCGCTGAGACTCGTTTTAGGGGAACAACCTCGGTCCATTTACTAAAATGGTCAACTATAACAAGGAGATACCGACTTTTATTTAACTGACTTTTCGGAAAAGAGTTCAATAAATCGACGCCAATTATTTCATTTGGAAATTTTGATTTAATGCTATTTAGAAACCCGGCCGGGCGGAAAGTGATGTAAGTAGCAACCTGGCATGTTGTTCAAGACTGGACATACGCCCTTGTAAACTTTTGCAGTTCAGGAAAATAAACTGCTTTGCGTATGCGTTGGATGGTTTTCCGAATACCACCATGAGCTGACAGGGGTGAATCGTGCAATTCCTGTAGTATATTTAATCTAAGACTAGCTGGGATAACGGGTCGTATTTAATTGTTATTATTCGTAGTTTTCGTATAAAATAATAGACCATCTATCAGTTCGTAATGGGCCGCCCTATTTCTTATCGCCACAATATCTTGGTGGTTAAAGTTTTCAAGATCTTTTAAATAATCATATATATTTTAAAATTCCTGTTCTTTACCCAGTTCTATTATCACAGTCGCACGGGAATGTATCATTTGGGGTGTGAGCATTGCCAATTTAACACTAATCCCTTCTTCATATAACCTGATTCTTGACAGGGCATCTGCTACGACATTTTCTTCTCCAGGCGTGCGCTTAAATATCATATTATGTTCTTGTAATTTATGAGCCCATCGTATTAATCTTGGAGATAGATTCCTTCCTGAATATAATCTAGCACCGTCGCATGGTCAGAGTAGACCGTTACTAGAGAACTTCCAAAATAGACCCTGAACATTTGTGCTGCTAACAGAACTGCAAGTGTTTCCCTTTCTGTTGCTGAATAATTTCTTTGAGTATCATTTAAAGTACGACTAAAGAATGCCACGGGCTGCCCATTCTGGGAAAAAACTGACCCTACGGCATAATTCGAGGCATCAGCCGCGATTTCTAAATTTTTAGCATTTTCGGGAAATTTCAAAACAGGGGTTTGTGTTAACGCTTGTTTGAATTTTTCAAAAGCGGTGTTAGCTTCGGCTGTACACGAAAATCTTGCCTTCTTTCTTTTTAATTTTAATAGCGGTTCGGCAATGGTGACAAAATCCTTTATAAAGGACCTATAGCATGAGCAGAGCCCTAGAAAAGAAGCTAGTTTCTTGGCCGTATTAGGCGGCGGATAATTATGAAATGCAATTATTTTTGATTTGTCGGTTTCGATGCCTTTCTGGGAAATTTTATACCTTAAATAACGTAATTCCTTTGCCGCAAATTTGCTCTTTTCAGCATTAAGTTTTAGACCGGCCTCATTTAATAATGAAAATACTTCTTTTAAGTTTTTAATGTATTGTTCTAAAGTGTCACTACTAACAATAATGTCATCCAAAAGTGCTTTTCCCGAGGACGGAAACAATGTCCATACAACGTTGAAATGTTGCTGGCGCTCCTGACATGCCAAACGCATACGCAAAAAATGCATAAGTGCCAGAGTTATGAAAGCGGTCTTTGGTACGTCTTCAGGTTTTACACCTATTTGAAAATATTCAGGTGTTAAATCTTCGTTACACCAGGATTGGATGACTGGGACCCTACCTCTCCAGTCATCTTTTCAGAGGGGGATGTAAAGTATTTTTTCCTTTTTCTTTCACGTCTTCGTAGAATAATTGGAAAGACCACAAATCGGAATGTCCGGATTTCAGATTCGGGTGGTAACATAGCTCGTTTTTCCCGTTTCCTTTTTCAAAACCCCCAAATGACTGTACAGTTATATTACACATTGCTACTTTAAAGTGAAAACTGGTTAGCAGTGATTTAATACCGATTATGCGCTATTAAAATTATAATTTACGTAATATATGCACTCATACAATAATTTATGAACTTTCCTAACAAGGTCTATTCTACCACTAGCACTGTACTCATAATTTATCACCTGTTCGTTTACTCACATTACATAGTTTTCTCATTTGGATACCCCTATCTTTTCTCATTCAATGTGTAATTTATTTAACAGAATTAATCCGTATCGTGGCGTCCGTTATGCAACAGAAAACACTAAATGGTAATCTGTTAGATTACCTTCTGATTTAAAACATGTGGGTAATTAAACCAGAAGGACTAATAGCCCAGCAATATTTGGAAATTTAAATTTCTTCAGCTGGTTTATTAAAGCTATCCATATTTAATATTTGATCATCCAAATAATAAATATTATTTCATTCATATATTCGAAGTCATTTGACTTCGAAATTAATATTTGATGATCTATTTTAATGTTTACTGCTGCTCAAATTTTATTAGTATAAATGATTAATTTGACATCCGATAAACAAGACGCTTTCCTTCTTTACATTTCGATTAAATTACGATTTCATTCATTGCATTATTTGTGTAAACCTGTTTGACTTGATCACAGCAAATGTACATCTTAATTGTACGCAATTACATATTTTAAATCCTTTAAATAATTATCTATTGTAATAATCTCATACTGAAGTATCTTAAAATGAAAATCTGCATAAAAGTATATGCATGTGTCTGCAAATAGTCTACTGTATAATTTCCGAGAAAAATGGATTTAATTTTTCATTTGAGAATTTTGCCAATAAAAATAAATGTATCGGTTATTACATTCCAGTATATATTAAATGTAGGCAATTAATGAGTAACTGTCAGTAATCAAAGCACATTTTTTTGGATTAAAATATGTGTTACTTGATTATTTCTCTTAATAAAAGGGTAATATATTTATTGGTCCATTAAGAAACGAATCCACAAATAAGATGATCCCGATTATTTTAGCGTGTTTTACAAGAAGAAAATAGAGTTTTGCACATAAGATATCATCAGATGTATGAGATTGATATTAGAAAGTGCTCTACGAGGAACACAATTAAAGTGTCTATACGATTCCTTGAAATAATGATGTAATGAGTAGAAAAGCATTTCAACATTAAAATTTAAGGTAATTTCTTAGTATATTTTTAAACTTGAGTGAGTATAGTTTTAAGAACGATATTTTAAAGAAATACGACATCTTATGTTCGGACGAATACGATAAACATTGTTGAAATGCATTAAATATTGATCGTGACTCATTTGAATTTCTTTGTTTCAAAACATAGTGGCAGATAGATCATCAGTGATATTAAATTTCCTCTTATATTCTAAATTTTCGTGAAAAATACTCATAGATCAGTTCTATTTGAAATGTAATAAGTTGTTATCTAATTAACTTTAACGTAATAGCCATCGGAACTTACACTCTTGTTCTAATGGTCCTGACATTCCTAGATGGAGTGACAGATTTCCTCTTTCGGTATCTGTCATAGGCTGCTTTTCCCGTTGTTTTGGACGTTTAAATCATCTGAAAACATTGATTTCCTAGAGTCATCTTAATGAGAGAGAAGCTTGGGATCAGAAGATAAAAAATTTGGCAAGCAAGGGGCTTATAGCATGACAAAAATCTGTTTTTGTTTAAAAAAACCTAACTGCTTAGTTGATAAAGTGGCATCCCACTACTTGGCCGAAAAGATGTTTTGACGTCGTTTGCCCTTTAACACGAACTACACTGTCCTAGAAGATGTCGCTTCACACATTTCTTCTATAGAGTGTATACTAACGCATTCTAACAATTAGATTCAGTTGTTACAAGTTATCAGGCAAGTCACGAGATTTTCGCGAGCATTTTGGACAGAGGGTTAATGCACTTGTTTTCAGATTCGGGTTTCGCGCAGGTATGACATCCTGGAAAAAGTTTTGGTCGTAAATAAAGGTAAATATGAAGAGTTTATAATAATAATTATAATCATTACATAAATGAATAAAATCCAGGAACCTGCAGCAGAGAAATCTTACAAGCTATCCGACTGTTATTTCTTTCGTTCCTCAAAATGATTATTACTAAATTTTGGTTTAGTATTTAGATTTAAACGTCCTATTTAAATTTGATACAGTATTCTTCTACCATGAAATGAGTAGACTTGGGTTTTGAAGAGGCTTTATATAATTGCGCTCAAGGGCCTACAAATACTAGGGATTATGTCGCTCCATAGATGATATGAGCTCCTCATAATGACTGAATGTGTTTGTTTTTGGTACAAGTTTTACTTGGTACAAGTTAAACTTTAAGATTCTGATTATTGCTGAATTTTGGTGCAGATTAAACTTTAAGATTCTGATTAGTACTTCCTGAACGTCTTGCAACAATCCAATGTTTTTCTGTAGAATTGTAGACGTTATTAAATTCATGTTTCGTCTTTTAAGTAATTTTGACGTGCAATATTTAATCCTTTGTTGGTCATGAAAGAATTTACTTTTGAAACCAATGTGTGCACTGTAATTCGCGCAAATTAATTCAGCTCACCTGGATGAGACACAAGCAAGTCTTATTGGGAAAACAAAATGTTTCGCATAATTAAAGAAAAATTGCTTTTCATCCAGGTTTGTTATTATTCCACACACAGGCGTAAATACCTTGTTAAAATGGTGGATGAAAGTTTAATAAACTTTTATTCACTTACTCATCGGACAAGGAAAGAATGGATAACTAATATGTAATTTCAGATTCAGGTTTTGAAATAAAGTCATATTCAGAGTGACAGGTGAAGCAATTAGTAATTTGCAAAATCCTCCATCAAAGATAATGCTTTTGATTTAAATATGAATGTAAAAATTTCTAGTATAATTACTACTCAAAGACATCATACGGAGAAACGTGAACCATTTTGAACATGAGTGATAAATGACGAGACAAGATTAAGAATGATTAATTTTCCAGAAGTCGCTTTACAGTTTAAAGACCTTACAAGATTTCCAGCCGGATAAAATGAAAAAATTAATTATAAAATCATCCTGAAAATTTTCTTTTTTTTCTACAGATTCTAACGTGCTTCATTTGTTTCTTTAATATTATATGCTTTACTTGTTTTCTGAATCAGTGAAGATATAGCACTCATCATTAATATGATATATTACTTCAAGTTTAATGACCAGTGTTTATCATTAAGCAATTAAAATGTCTTTAGAAAGGAGTAAAAATTATATACTATCATGCAATCAAAATTTACATTTCTTATTAAAATATTATCAAGGAAACATACCACGGAAGTACTTACCACGAAATCAGTAATGCAATTTCTGAGTGAATGGTGAGAACTACAGTGCTGGAAAATTGCTAAGGACGATCTTAAATTGCAAGGTAGTAAGCATAACATTAAGTGGAATTGGAGACTAAGTAGAATAAAATAGTGTTGCAACACTGTTGAAAATTAGAATAAAAGGTATTTTTTTTTCAGAAAACTGTAGAAAGTTTTGAGACATCCAAAAGTAAAAAGTGTTTTTATGCTGCTGTGTATGGAAAAATGCGTATGAACAACTGCAGAAACCTTTGACAAAGGTATCTGTAGGGAGCATGTCTGCCGTAGTTCGCGATTCAGCTTTCCACACGTCGCGCATATTTTGCACAACATTATCCAGCAGATTATGAGGAAAATGATCCCACTCCTCTATCATTGCCCGGATGACTATATTCTTCTTCGTTGGAGAATATTTTCGACATGCAAGTCACCTTCCTAGAGTATCCCAAATATTTTTACTGTGATTTAGATCTAGAAAATGTGCTGGCCATACAAGGCGCTGAATATTTTCGTTGTCTAATCAATCCTGAAAGCGATTGTTGGATGGCATGGTGCGTTGTAGCCCACAAAAAGAAATTTGTCATCGAAAGTACCACAGTAAAGGCTAATACGAGGCAGCAGAGCTTCATCAATGTATCGTTGGCCTATCATAGACCCGAATGTAACCACACGTAGAGGCATGCGGCCATTGATCATGATGTCGACCATAACATGATACTGCATCTCGGATACCGGTCCGTTTCCTGGACGATAAACGAACCCCTATCATCCCAGATCAGTTGACGTCTACAATCCGATAAACTTACTCTGTTTTGAAAATAGTATGCAAGCCCAGTCTAGTTCAGTCCAACAGCGAGCGGTGCTCGCGATACAATTGCAAACGAGCGGTATGGTGCTGTCTAGACAATGGGACAAACAACAGATCTGCGAGCGTATAGTCCTCCTTCTCTCAAATGTCTGACTACAGTTTTCAGGGAATAAGTGTCCTGTGACAGCAATAAATTCTTTCTGCACCTGCTGAGCTTTCTATCTATAGGACAGTCGGTCTGGCTCTTGCAACGTCGTTCATGTAACAGAGGTTCCCCCGTGAAATTGGATGCACGTTCTATTTGTTTTAAATGTATTACACAGCCGTGAAACAATGTGGATGATGTTAAACTCCTTTGGCAAAAATCTGTTATTTTTCACCTCAGGAAGGCGTACCGAAATTTTAAAATTTCTGTGCCATAAAGCATTCTATGCAAATCTTTGCCATAAAGCTTTCATTTGGTACAACAACTGCTCACACCCGTTAAATGCTATATATCTTTTATCAGCGTTATTATGTGATAAACATGGGAGGAAATAAAAATTTGCATATGCACACCTCTTCTTATTGTATCTCGCACTTATTCATATTTTCTCCTTTTTCCTTGGTTTTCTTTGGTGGTTGCTATGGTTAATAGTGCCGTCTGACCTTAGCAACTCCACAGCAGTCATTCCTGACTACACAGTGAGTACTTTGTTATGTTCAAGAATGAGCGATCAAATATTTCGTACTTGAATATCATACCTCCTATTCCTCAGCTTTGAATTGTTCATAAAATTCCAAACATCAGGAATAAAAATCTCATTGTGCTTAAAGCTATCTTCCATTCTCTTTAAATTTGTAAAGAAAAAAAACTGGATTTGTCAAAATTGCATTTAAAAGAGTTAAAAACCATTTGGAGTTCTGTATTAAACTGTAAATTCTGTTTTAGCGCTTCGTAAATACTCTTATCCTAGTCAGTATATCTTAAGGTTACGGTTAATAAAGCCAAATCTTCTTTGTTTTGAATTCTTTTGAGAATTAAGCTACACATTATGTTAGAGAATGAGATAAATTTCTAATCAGAATTGGGTTAAACTCGAATTGACCCACAGAGTTGTCGTATTTTTTCCAGAAACAAGCCGCGTTAACTTTCACGGCAACTGAAGCCTTTGTTTCTTCTATGTCTAATCCAATACTACTCCAAGTAATCAGCATCAGTTATCCAGAAATAGATCAGAGTAGCTGAGGGCATTTATTTCGTTTGCTTTTGGTTCACCTCTCCAACTGAATTACGTTGTTTCCCATGTTTGTTTTCCCTCTCACTTCAAAAAGAAAACTCGTGGCTAGTAAAGTAAATTAAATGGTCCTTTATCCCTCTATGTTGTATCGCTAATAAGGATTCTCTCAGTTGTTTGAAGAGTTATTTTTATTTTGGTTGTCAACAGAGAATGTTTCTGATTACTCAGCTTTGTCGCATATTCTTTAATGTTAAGTATAAGAGTCAATATTTATTTTCGGTTCTTTCCTTATAGTCTATATATTTTGTTACTTTTATTTTGAGGTCTTTCTATTTTTCGTATGAGTTAAGAAGCAGAAATTCAAATTCTGAAGCAAATAATATTTGAAAAAGGGGAATATTTTATTCTGATTGGATTCAATATAAATATGATGATAAAGATATCTAAAATTTAAAAAGTCCGCAAAAATAAATTACAAACTCAGTTTTTCCCTCAGATAAGATATTTGCATTATAGGAATCACTTTAAGAATACATATAGCATTTGAAGTAAGACAAAATCGAGCCCTTTTAGATATAAAATGGCAGATATCACATTGTGTTTACAAATTTTGCAGTTTTCGGAGTGTTCAACAAATTTCCCCAAATGGGATACCTGTGAAGGAAGATGAAACCGTAGGCGACAAGTGCTTGCTTTGCATACAAGAAATGACACATCGATTGTTATCACTTGCTTGTTATTCGCAATGGATGTTGATGAACAAAATGTTGTCTAATCGTTTTCTTATCTCAGTAAGCTAATAAAAAATGACAAAGTACATTCGACTGGATCACATGTTTTTTATTAAGCTAATGTATGCACGTAACATTTTATTTCCTTTTAGTTTCTCAACATATCTAGATTTTCTTATATCCGATTAACTAGACAAAGCGCACAATAAACGAAATAAACAGAGGAGTTTCATCAGTGTTACTTATAAACATGCGTAGAGTCTTTTTAGAGTTTTTCGATGTCAGAAAACTGAAAAAATTCGCACTTTCCTATCCGGGATTCGAACTGCGGGCCTCCCACGTATGTGTTGGGCATGTTTCTAATTACACCACAGAGGCATGTGGAAAGGAGGGAGAAAATATTTTATGCATGTGTTATAATAATCCGAGTTATTCCTTAAAAGCGAATTAACAGTTTCAAGTCATAAATAACAGTGATTGCTATAAGCTACGTATGCACTTACGAAACTGGTATTACGATATTAAGATACCTATCCTTAAACACTGTATTTCTTTTATCATCGTACACAGAATTATTAATCTTTCAAAACTGTCTAACGTTTCCTGTTTTTGCAGAATTCAGAACTGCGGAAATTATGTCAGTAATGCACCTAATTTTAAATAACCCTAGAGAACGTTGCTTCAGAACTTTAATTTTGGAAGTAATATTTTATACTCTTGTTTTATGTAACGTCTAACTACATCATAAAGTGTATCTTTTATTTACTTTTTAGCTTATATGTTTATTTCTAAAAGGCTATAACTTCCAAGATTTAGTTTGGAAGCAGTACGAAAAATAAAATTAAAAAATATAGGTATCTTCTCTTGACAAGGAATAGAATAAACAAAATGAACAGATGAAAGTAATTCATTAGAAACATAAGGTTTGAATTTCATTGTTCACTCGCGGCACTTTAAATACTAAATCCTAAGAAAAGTGATAAAATGTTCACACAACAGAAATGTGTAATATGACTTTAAAATAAACATTTTGCAAATGACTTTGTGAAGCAAGCAAAAAAAATATTTCTTACCCGTTAAAAATTTTCATTAAATGATTCTTAGTATATCTATAAAATTACTTATAATAAAATTCTCCAAATAATAGTTTAAATTTATAAGAAATTTCATTTCTTTTCGTCGCTGATCTTTTTTCTTTTATACTTCGTATTTAGAATTATTCTTTTTAACCAGGCATTTAGCTGCTGTTCTTAAAAACCTAAAATCTAAGGTCTGTTTTCATGTTTCGATCTGCCAAATATCCCAGTAATAGTTTTATTGTTTTTCGTGCAGTAATGTTCTTCGCAACTGACAAACAGCTATTTGCACCATCTTTGCCAATTTCACACTAAAATGGCCGATGCTGTATTATTTATTTAGGTATGTAAGAATTTTCTGCATAGTTGAATTTTCAGCCTAGCGTAATTTTGGACATAAAACCAGTTAAAATAGAGCTCTTTACTTCTAATATATATATTAGAAGTATATATATATGTTGTTTACGTATATATATATACTTCCAATATATATATTAGAAGATACGTAAACAACAGTAGAATGGTCTAACAAACAATGAACATATATGAAAGGCGTCTTATTCAAAATGTTCTGATAATAACGCAGACTTAAGAAATTTCACACAAAAAAAGTGCATCGCGGAAGGAACAAATCACTATATCGCAACTGCAGATTGTTAATTTTTAGAAGTCACGTTTTCAGAATTCAAATGTTGAGAAAGAAAATTTGATTTGCAGAATGCCAGTGTAGTGCCTAGCTGATCGTACTATTTGGACTTGTGGTAAATTAATTCAAAAGTTAAACTAGTCTAGCAGTATTTCAGAAGTTATCTGAATGATATTTTTTATAAATTCCTAATAACTTTTGAAAGTTATCTAGAACTACGCAAGTGAAGAATTAGGATTATTTAGATTAAGACTAAGCACCTGAAATCGCTCTATCTAAGAGAAGGGATGCTTTCGCGAAGGAATTTTTAAGGGAAACTTGCTTGCATTTATATTATACATGGGGAAATCCACGACGCCTCTTACGTAGCCAGTCTGTCTGCGTAGATTTGAACAGGGTTACATGATAAAGAGACTGTACACTGACCGATGAGAGCGCGCTCAAAGAGGAATTTCGTAACTCATATGAGAGATACGCATCTCCTAAGATAAAAACTCTCATGTAAGATATAGAAAAATATGTAAATAAGTGCTTAATTTTTCGAAATCCAGCTTCTGTCATCAGCATATATAAATTTCAGGCTGTAGTGCGAGATCACTTCTAGAAATAAAAGTGAAGAGTCGAAATGCGCAAATGACTGTTGATATCAGGATCACCAAAAGATAATTACAGTTTATTCAAACAAAGAATAATGGGACATGGTAGTGATTCACGATGAATTTCGATAGAATACCACGAAAGTCTCACAGCGATATGCCTTGTGATTTCCCATTACAAATGCTCCAGCTCCCACTAATCCAGCTTAGCGAAATAAATATATATGCTGCTATTCTGGCATGTCAATTGATCATGACACCCACCCTGTACCTGTATAGTGGTTAGCGATACTGACTGCTGTATGGATGGGCCCGCATTCAAATCACGGAAAAGACATGGATGTTTGTAAGCGGGTGTAAGGTAGCAGGCTTCCTCGTGGTGCACCTTGGGCAACGCTAAATCTGCTACAGCGATTGTCGCTCTCCTCTTTCGCCTAATGACCAGAGGGTCAATGGCCTGGCATATGTTGTTCGTTTTGTATGATACGAGTTCATTCGATTGTGGACTGTGTAAATATGACGTGCGAGAAAGTTTACAACGATATGTGATTATTCGTTGATCAATACTGAAGCAAGTACCGATATACGGAAATAATGATCGATGCGTTATTAGTGCAATTCTAAAATGTTAAACGTACTCTTTTAGTCAAACATACTGTTCAGTCGGATGCGAAGTTGACACGTAACACAGGTCATATAGTTTAGTACTGTTATAGAATGTAATAAGGATTAGTAAAATGATGTTGGTAGAAGGACTAACTAACGTTATGATTCCAGTTCGAAAGAGCTTCAGCGCAAGTCACTTCTTGTCGAAAACTTCTGGGAAAAAGGTAATTTTCTATTGCAGTCACGTAGAATAAACTTCACGATCATCCGACTAACTCGTAAGGGTTTCTCCCTATAGAATTCCAAGAATCCAAGGAAAAGAGGATGTACTATATAGTGAGACTGAGGAGACTTAAGATCTACGGCGTTGAACCGTTGTTGCCTATGAAAGCGTGACGCTCATAATGCTGCTGTCTTTATACAAGAAGTTCTTTTCTCGCATATAAATAGGTATTATGCGCAAGATGAGAGAAACAAGCGATAAGTTAAATGGAATGTTACATAAATAATATTTTCAAAGCAAGAAAAAGAATTCAGAAATGAAGGTTTCAACATTATGTTTGAATCATTCATTTCTGCAGACGATTCATCTTACACAGCACAATCACAGTTCTGTGAAAATATCTCATTTACCTATTTACCTATAGCTATATGTTTCTTAATTTTAAGGTTATTTGGGTTACTTAGCAGTTTGCTGGTGTTCTTACAATTTTTATTTAAAACGCATAGCTCCATTAACAGTTTCACATCTGACTGGAAGAGAAACACACCGCTATATCAATAGAGTTTCATTCAAAATCCACGTTAAACTATAGCGCTGTTTTCTGTAATTTGAAATCCTCTTTTAACTCTTTTCACTTCCGGTTACTTAATTCATTGCTAAAACTGTGTTTGGACAGCGACGCACAAGAAGAAATAATAATCAATATTCTTTTGGAATGTTAAGTTTAAATTAAGACAAATTGATTTTTCAGAAAAAAATATTGCAAATAATATTTTTAACAAATTAATGTATATTTTCGGCAACAAATTCAGAATTTACCTTCTCAAAAACAGCTGTTATCTCTACATATAATAAAACAAAGAGTCTGTGTGTGTGTGTCTTTCGTTCGTGTTGCGAGTAAGCTAATAGACCCAGGGCCACGAAATTTAGTACATAGGTGTATCTACACAAGAGCCAGTGCACCTCGAAGCGATTTTTTCGAAATTCGAATTAGAATTTTTTTTATTTTATGTTTTGTGACCAAATCGCGTCATTTTGAGACATAATGGGCTACAGGAAAGCGAGATTTCACTCTATACATTTTATTTTTACATCGTCGTGAAGCGTAGACACGTAGCAATTTTACGAATTTAAAATAAATTTCGTATTTCAATAAATCGATTAAATACGAATTTATTTAGAAAGGTGAGCTTAACACCTTTTCAGCGGAATTTTTTTTAAAAAAAACTTATTTTAAAAAATGTGCTGTTTATTTTCCTTTGATTTTTGGACGCGTTGAATTTTAATCCTTTCGACTCCTTTTAAAAAAAGAATTTTGGAAAAATAATAATATTTTGTATTTTTTTTAAAATTTTTTAAATGAAGCTTCCGAATACACTTCTCACATCTCAGATATTTTAAAATGTAGTTTTGGCAACAATTTTCCTTTCTTATTGTTGTTGATAGATTTTTGATGAAATTGCATCATTTTGAATAGTTTCATTCTTTTAAAAATTTCGGTTTGGCAACAATTTTTCATCGTATTTCTTATGTTACTGTTTTTAAGAGACTGAAAAGTTTAAGAAATTAAAAAGTTGTTTCTTTTTGCAACGGTAAATTGTTTAATTACTTTATTAGGATAATTAACATTTGTATCAAGGGATATTGCTTATTTCATTGTAATATTATGTTTTAATTATATATAATTTTAATTATAAAAAAGTTTTGCATGATATTTTTTAATCTGTTTAAGTTCTTAATCTGTTTATACCATTTGAGTTCTTAAGATTTTGCAAAGGGAAGTTGGTTAATTTATTTATTAGGATAAGTAATATTTGTATTAAGGGATACTGCATATTTCATTGTCATTTTTTATATATATAATACATTTTTATTGATTTCTTTTTTGATAAAGTTGTTCTGCAGAGTAAAATTCTGCGCGAAATGTTTTGTTTTTTGAGTTTCTTTCATGTTATTTTTTGCTTATTTCACTGTTTGTAAGATAGTGAAAAGTTTTGCATGATTTTTTTTGCATGAGCCAGTGCACCTCGATACGAGTTTTTCGAAATTCGAATTAGATTTTTTTTTTATGTTTTCTGACGAAATCGCGTCATTTTAAGACATAATGGGCTAAGGCAAAGCGAGATTTCACTCTATGGAACAGTTTAAGAAATTGAAAGATTGTTTCTTTTTGCAAAGGTAAATTGTTTAATTAATTTTTAATGTTTCTCTTAGATACTGGACGTTTGTCTAGAGAAGGCAGTAGGAAGTTGGTTAATTTATTTATTAGGATAATTAATATTTGTATTAAGGGATATTGCTTATTTCATTGTATGCTTTTTATATGTAATGCATTTTAACTAAATTTTTTTCCCGTTGTTGTTTGTTTCTTTTTCGATAAAATTGTTCTGCAGAGTAAAATTCTGTGCGGTTTTCAAATTTAATATTTGGTGTTCTCTTTAGGCATTATTGTTTTTAGGCATTTTTCCGGTACACTAAATGCCAGACGAAGGCGGCCGCGCAGCGGCTAGTAAGATAATATTTTAATTTGAGACTTGTTCATAAATGATACTCTCAGAGGAAACCGTTTTACTACTCAGAGTACGTTCTTTTAAAAGTTTTCTATGAATCAGAAGTACGCAAATATACCGACCATACCAATCAATTGACACTTTTCAAATACTCTAGTTTGAAATATGTAGTTATTATTGATGTTAATAATATCTTCTCATATCAGAGAAAATTTTAGGTCTCTAAAGTTTAGCATTGTACTTAGAAATATCATAGAATCATATCCTGATAGAACTTCAGTATAAGAACCCAAGCAAATGGAAAAAGTTGAAGAAAAGCAATTTTAAGTCGGTGCCCGGGCAACTTAAATAATAAACTCAAGCTGTATTTTCTTCAATCACCCAAACCTCCATTTTTATGTAACAATCAGATAAAATACCATACTGTGTTTACAAAATACTTTTCTTAATCGACAGAAATGCAAAGGTAAAACGAATAATATTTAAAGCACAGTTTTCATTTCATTCCTTTAAACTCCATTGAGGAACCAATTTACAACAACTTTATTCATTTATTGGTTTGATAGAAAAAATAATCAAAAAGCAAACCTGATGCAATAAATAATTTATTAAAATTCAGTCTCTGTAAAAGATCAATATTTAAAAAAATATGGTAATATGGTTACATTTCGGATTTAAAAAAACAAATTAAAAATTGATAATACATGTATTCTCATATAAGGTTGAGAATTAAAAAAAAACAACAAAGCTATCTGATGCATTAAACAATTTTTTATAATTAAATCTCTGCAAATGATCAATACATATTTTAGAAAAACATGGCCAGTTTCTGATAAAAAGAAAATAATTAAAAAATTATAATACATGTATTCTCATATAAGGTCACATATTGCGTTTATAGCTGCTATTGAATGGCCAACAAAATGGGTCCCAAAATGCACTAATTTACGAAACCAACAGGCTTCTAGAAATGCATGTTAAAGAAAAAAATATTCCAACAATTTATTTCAGGAAAGTTTAAAATTTTCATTTGAAAGAAAATAACGTGATAATATATTTACAACAAGATTTTAAAAAGCGCATCGTGGGCAGCATTTATTATTTACAAGCTTCAATTTAGTTCCTTCATGGTGTTTGTGGCTGAAGTCGGTGAGTCAAAATTTGTCATCGACTTTTAAACTACTTCCCGATAAGATATCAAGTTCAAAATTTGCACACATGCTGTTTGTTGACAAAAAACTGGTGAAGCAATTTTAAAAAAATCGATCTGCATTTTTTTTAAAATTTAATCTTTAAACGATATTTCGCTCATACCTTGTTTTAAAGAACAATTAGAACAAACTAAAATTATTAGAATTTTACTGTTTGCGCTATCGGATAGAGCAAAAAAAATGTCTTTTAACCAAAATTTATAACTTAATTTCTGAATTTTTGGCACATTTCCGAAAGTAGCTCAATTGCTTTGAATATTTGATGCCTATTTTTTTTCTAAAAATGCATCGGCTATAAAGTTTTGAAAATTTCACATAGTTTAAAGCAAATTCTCCGTCCTGTTTAAAATAAGAATGATAAAAAACATTTATTGATATATTTTCTATAATAAAAATATATGCTGAAGTCTGAAGCAAACGGAAGAAAGATCTGTTCCGGCCATCGCTTGGAAAATAAATTTTCTATATACTATGCCTTAAGGGATAGAGACTATGTTGTAAGGTATATTTTAATTTTATACCAGTTATTTTAATTTAGTGAACCTTTCCTATCCTCCCTCGTTTCAACTTACAACCCCCTACCAGAATGAGTTTCAGAATCGCGTTGAATGCAAATGAGGAAGAGATAGTATTAAAGGAATGTTCAACTGACTTCGAGAGAGAGAGTCAGGAATCTCGCGCATGGCGCGTTTGCCTTTGGGCTACACGTCTGTCTAAGCTGTTGTTACGCTCAGCCGTATTATTACGTGCCTTTTGATAGTTCGCCGTCTAGTTCAGATTACGAGCCAACTACTTTAGAATTGTGTTAACGTCGGTTGTAAGCCCGAAGAAAGGGGCCGACTGTCAATCTTATTTTGAGTGAATAAAAGGTAATTAACCCTTCTTGAGTTTTACGCTTTCTGCTCTTTAAACTAAGCGATGATTCCCTTAACAGTTCACTAGGTTCCTCGACACTTCATTTAGTAGGATAAAAGTGAGGAATTCTATAATGTTAAAAGCTGTCTCGAATGCTGACTCTATAAAACACCTAATCAAAAGCTATTTAGGTTACTTTAAACTCCTGTCTCTGCTCAACACTTCGAGCCCTGCCAACGGTAGCGTATAACGGTGTAACGGCAGCACACTGAGCGCGGATTGGAGAGGTCCAGGTTAGAGTCCCGATGAGGGCACTGCACATTTTTCACGTCTCATGCTTCAAAAAAAAAATAATGACTCTACAACTCTTTTGCAAGAAGTCGGCCTACAATTGGGGTAATGCAGAAAAATAATAAGGAATAATGGTGCCCAGTTTATGAGTGCTTTCCTGCAACAACTGTGACCAAAGATCAAAGTCCTATTCCTGTCTATCTCCCACAATCTAACCCAGATGAAGAAAGAAAAAGGATCTGAAACCTAGTTTAGCAATACTTGTTGGTAACGGCCACCAAGCATTGAAGAATAAACTGCCATTAATAAGATTTGCTTTAAACACTATCAAATGTGACTCGACTGGACAAACTGCTGCATTTCTCCAATTTTCACAAGAGTTATCGTGACGAGATCACATAAATTTGAATCTTTGAAATTATTGTAATTATTTGAAAACATATAAGGAATTTCATGCGTTTCGTTTGGCGACAAGGTTTTCGCCAACAGGTTTGTTGTAACATGACAAAGCAATTTTTTTCAGAAAACAACTCATTTCTGTTCAGTTTGTCTGTTAAGTGAGAGAAATTTTATGATTGGTTGTTCTTCTCATTGTGGATTTTTTCATTGATTGAAAAGCTTAACTGTTGGTTTAACTGTACTAGCTTATAGCGAGATTTGTGAATCTCGTTACTGTTTTGATGTTCTGCTTTTCGGCTTTTTGAGCTGGTAACGTCGCTCTTTGCGCGATGATTCATTTTTATGAATCTAGTGTTTTTTTTCTGTTTTTTTTCTGCTGCTGGCTTTTTGTGTCTTTTGCTGCTGCTGACTCTTTTTTGCTCTTCTGGATATCTACTGCTAGAAATGGTTTTGCGTAATGAAGCTGTGGTTGATGGCTACTGTTATTATACACCTCATTTAATAAAACAGCCCTGTTCCTTTTTTTTTCTGGAGTATGTTTGAATTTCGTCCTTGCTTGCCATATTACAGATGTTGAATGCCGTTACGAAGACTGTGAAACTATACTCGGTGCAGAGGAATACAAATTTGTGCAATAACCATGGAGCAAAGTATGATGTAAAACATGATATAAAAGCCATAATTAGAACGATAATATTTTTCCAGAAACTTCTCAATATTTGAAACCTTTTTGCGAGAACTGTACTACAAGTACGAGAAAGAGTCGAGACACAGCATGATAAACAGAAGAGATATGCTGATAAGAAAAGACAAGAAACTCGGAAATTTACTCCTTGAGATCTGCGATCTGGGTTAGTTTGTATGCTGTCAGGAAAGAAGTAAAAGCCGTGTAACTTCAGTGGTTTTCTTGAAAAAAAGAGACACCCATAATGTGTAATACCGACTGAACTTGCATTCACTTCAAAATTTCATCAAACTGGCGACGAGAACGACTTAGCAGTCTCCCTCCATCTGCGATAAGATTGGTTCTCTAATGTTATGTTTCCGTGACTCGAACATTAATTCTAAATGTTAGGTGTTCCGTTTTGGTTGCGTGCTCTGGTTTGATGTGTATTTCCCTTGTAACTATTTATGTGATTTGCTAGTAAATACTTTTAGATCTATCCGGCGTTTGTTTCTATAGAAGAACTGTTACAATTCTATATAATATGGAATATATAAAAGTTTCAAAATCAGCCATTAAAAATAAATTACTACATCGAAAAAATAAATTTAGCGTACCGCCAATTAATCTTCTGTTTTCCATTGACTTCTATCGAAATACAAGAATAATATAAACAGAAACATAGTTCTTTGTGTTTTGAACTGAGGTCTTGTTTTGCATGTTGATTTAATTTATCCAACTAAATGAAATTATTCTCCAAATAAAGCTGCTTAAAATACAGGTAAAAATTCTTAGCTGTGTTTTTCTGTTGATAAGTTATTTAGCTTCTACGTATTTTTGACTGCTGTCAGTTGACCGTGACTTCATCCCTGGTATTGCACCTAATCAGAAATATACTGCATATGCTTTTTTGCATTTTTATGCAAGAAATTACGTTATGTTAACTTATGTATGATTTCTATATTACAGTAGTATAATTTCAGATTTCATAATTTTTACAAAATTGTTTATTTATAATCTTTAAATGCCATAACATGAATACTTGCATGTCATTTAAAACATTTCTGTAATTAAAATTACAGTTCAGTGAGACCATTGGTTGTGAAAATAAGTCCACCAAAGGGCTTCTGCTCACTTGATGCATATTAATGATATTATTAAATGCGAAATTTAAATTAATTTTAAAATAATTAAAAAAAGTTTGGTAGTCAAAGCATTTCTGTTTTCTTTCAGCGTAAAGGTTTTGAAAGGAAATATTATGAAGTAGAATTTTGAGTTTTTATGAGAATATATGTCTTTAAATATAAGTCATGGTTTTACGGGAAATGTTTTTAATTCGTATAGAAGTCTAATTGAATATACTTCTCGCTATGTCTTCTCTAAGAATAGCGTCTAAGAGTTCGAGTTCGAAACTTTCTGTTTGTCAAAGCACATTTTCTTCAAGAGTTTCCTAATTATCGATATTGCATATCATAGAAATTATTTTCTGTTATTTTATCTGCAACAAAGAGCAAAAAGTCATTCTTAGTATCTTTAAGCAAATTGGGTTTATCAGGTACTTAATAACTTATACCAACTTACTTTGCCCAATTACTTTCCAAACTTAAGGATTACTAAACACTTTATGAAAGCGCGGAAGAGAAATTAAGATTTTTGGTCTTTTAATTAAGACAAAAAAACATGATTACATGACAAAAAACCATGATTGATGAACTTAAGCAGATTTATTCTATAACTGGTTAATAGTTCAATGGCATTGTTAGATTTTAAACAGTTTAACACATTTTCAAAACTATTGGGCACTTATTCTACATATATAAGAGTTTCAAAGTTTTAATTTTTTCACACATGCTTTTTAAACGAATTTCATACGGATAAAATATAAATCACGCCATTACATACAGTATCAAGATATTATGTAAAATGAACAGGGCACTTGCACAAAGTAATAAATATTTATTAATTATCACTTTGACCGGTCAGCACGCTAATGTTTTGAAGTTTTAGGGCAATTTGTTTTTCAGTTAATGTTATAACAGTTTTTTTAATAAAACTTTAAATATATTTTATTAAATTTCCTTTCCTAACGCATCAGTCAACTATTTATTAGTCAACTGCAACTCTGGGCGCACTTGCAGGCAGTTATTTATAATTTGGGAAGATCAATTCAGTAGACATGTCAAAATGAGAAAAAGCAGCATAATTCCAAATATTATCTGAATCTCAGCTGTTGCGTTAAAAATATGTTACACAAGAAATTTAAGCATATAGTTGAGCAGTTCGTTAAATATCTCAATCAATCTTTGAAAACTAGTAAGCTTCTGATTCTGTAACTAATTGAATAATACTTTAAATAAAGTAACCAAAACTGTGTTCTGTACAACGCTCAGCTCTTGTTTTCAGTCTCCAACGATCTGCCTCGAATAATTTTTTTATGTGTTAATACTGACGGTAACTTTCTTTAAGCGCACGGAGTGAACTAAACTTTTAGACTGCTTAATGTTGATGTTAATCAATAGAACGCACGAAGAGCATTAAATTTTTTTACAGATTGCTTTAGATTACTCTCATTTTCGAAAACATTGTTTCTAAATGTAAACATTACTTACAAACGTTTATCATCTGAGCGCGTCTGCAGAGGTTTAAAATCCAAATGTAATTTTATTTTCATTTTCTTATATTCATTTTTTTTTGTAATATTTTTTGTCACCCATGTGGTGACTGGGTGTGACATAATAGTCCCAATATAGCTCATGAATGTCGAAAATGGTGACTGAAATGGATACCCAGCGTTCGGGGGTATAGCCGGGAAAACTGCCCCTGGGTATAGTATTAAAGGTGTGGTCCTCCAGGTTGGGGATTGGGCGTGGAGCTAACTACCCCATCCTATAAGAAAAATTCCATTTTAGAAATCTCAAAAGATAAATCATGGAAGGATACCACTCAGGCTACATGGAACGACAACGGAGCTGGAATGTGCGCACCCTCTATAAGGACGAAGCACTTAAAAATCTGGATGATGTATTTGGGAATTATAATTTGGATATCTTGGGCTTGACCAAGGAGTTTTACGTGAAGAAAATGCAGTGTTTTACACTGCATTTTTTGCATCTTCACGCACTGCTTTGGGGTAGGATTTATACTGACTAGGAAAGTAAGAGACAAATCATATACCCCAAACCTTTAAAGCAAAGAATATGTAAAGTGCGGTTTCGAACTTGTCGTTAAAATATTAGTAGTATTAGTGTGTCTTCACCTACTGAGCACAAATGCCATACTATTAAGGACGAGTTTTATAATAAACTTGAAGACTCCTATGGCAAATGCTCCTAAAATAATATAAAACTGGTTATCGGTGATTTTAAATGGAGAGACTGGCAGGAGATTAATGGGGAGCTCTGTGGGCAATCACAGTTTACATGATGAAAGTAGTGATAATATCCTAAGACGTAATGATTTTGCAAATGCAAATGAACTTATTAATAGGAGGTGCCTTCTTAAAAAAATACATAAAGTCACATGGCTCTCCCCAGATGGAAAAACAGTAAGTCAGATCAATTATGTTTTGGTGGATCTAAGACACCGAAAGTGCCTTTTGGATATCCGGATTTATTGTGGAGCCAATATTGACTCCGATCACTTTCTAGCGATTTCCTAGCTGTGCGAAAACATAAGTGAGACCTTTTGGAATAGGCAACTAAAGATGGAATCTTGGATATATATAAATTGAAATTGCGCAATGCTGACTCATTCCGCAAACTTGCGACGATGAAAGATTATAGAAATAAACTAAAAGAAAGACTACTAAAATGTGATGATATACAGAATGGTGACTTCTCTTTGAAGCAGATTGAAAAAATAATTAAGGATACTGCTAAGAAAGTTATACCAGAACTCAAAGGGAATAAACTACATGGATTGTATGATTGCGACTGTGGGAAAATTATTGAGGAGAAAAAGAAAGCTTATAAAATTACGATACAAAAACACTATACTAGAGGAGTAGAGGAAAAATATAAAGAGTTGAGAAGACAAGAAAAATTACTGTTTCGTATGAAAAAGATAGCATATATGGAGGAACAGTTTACAGAGATCTAAAAATTTAAAACTCAAAAAGAGTGCCAATAGGCAACTCAAAATAGTTTACTGGCATATCTAATAGGCAAATCTTATTAGTGTTGACCTGTCTGAACTGATCGGTGGTATTCATAAGGTTATATTTAATGTTTTGACTATGTAGCCGTCTTCCCATTCAGTGGGAAGAGGGTTCCGTATGTCCCATTTTTAAAAAGGAGAGACAGGCTAGAATTCTACAACTATCGAGGCATCACTCTCGAAAATGTAGCATTTAAAGTCACTTTTCATATTTTATATAATAGTTTATTATCGTATGCATCTATAGTAATTTGCAGCTGCCTATGTGGGTTTCAAGCTCAAAAATCTGTTATACATCCAATTCACTCCGTTAGAAAAATTTCGGAAAAAATTATTGAACATGATATTGATAATTTCCCCCCTTTTTATTGATTTCAAAGCAGCTTATAGTAGTAAATACTGTTAAAAACTGTTTGAAGCAATGCTGGAATTCGAATTTCCTGAGAATTTGAATTGCCTGAGTTAAAATCATGGCTTATCTAAAAAAGGCAACTCTTGCCTTAAATATCATTCATCTCATAATATCTTAAAACTAACATCAAAACAGTTCGCAGAATAATTCGCAGAAATCATAAAATTAGATCATAACTGCCTATAACATGCTACTCATTACCGAAATCTTAAAATTCACAATTTGAAATATATAAAATAACGTCTTACTTATTTTCTAAAATAAAAATTTTCGAAACTTACTATTCCATTTTAAATTACCTTAGAAATCGTTGTCGTAAACAGCTCCAAACAAAGAATAATTAAATTGAACATTTTGATATTTTCTCATATTTTCAGATACTGAATTTGTATTTTTGCATATTATCAGTTTGTATAAACTTTGTGAATAAACATGCCAGAAGAGCAAAAAAGTCTTCAATAAAAATATGGAACCATTTTTACAAATCTAAGCAGTAGAGAATATAAAAATATGGTAACACTTTAAAACTGTGGTTAATGCGAACATTGATCAGTTGACTGTGTCCACGGTACACATATTCGCCTATTCTAATATAAGGAAATATTGATAGCCTTACACATAATGGCAATTCTCAGGGACTGCATTTGATATCATATTCTTTTTTCTTTAATTTTTGGAATACAAACTATTTCTATCATTTCATTCTTTATTATTTTAATCATTTTCCTTTTCTTTCCTTTTTAATGAGAAGTAGGAGCTTATATCTATGAAATAAAAACAATAGCCCGCTTTCTTCTCCGAGTGCTGTAGAATAGAACTTCTAGTTGAGGCAGCTGTTATTTTTCCTGAGGGTATTTTATTATTTTTTATTTTACGTTCGTTTGTTATATTATTTTTCAAGGGAATATTTTTTCGCTACAATGTTAGAATGAATGTAGCGGTTAAAAAACCTGCATTGTTTGTTGCGAACAGATATTTTATTTTGTTGAAATAATCAGGAAGCATAAAAGTGTAATGGATGGTGAGGATACGCGGACCTTTATCTGTGAATGAAAGAATGAAATGATGAAGTTAGGCTTCACTGTCTCCCCTTCTCCAAAAGAAGCTTCAGCAAATGAGGGATGTACTTTTCAATCGATGTTAACCATAATAAAGGATCGGTATTTTTATCCCTTTCTTAAAGACTGAAGTTTAATTCTGATGTTACATTTTGCATATTATGCCATCAAATATATAGAAAATCGATTAAATTCTTAAAAACTCTATTTTTAATAAAAACATTGAAATTTAATAGCAGGAATAAGAAAATACGAGGGTGATTTAAAGGAAAATCTTAAATTACTTTTTATCAAGCAAAAGAGGAAATGTAGTAAAACCGCTTGTAACCGGCAACCAGTTAATCGGCAAAATCAAAATAACGGCATTTTTGGCAGACCTAGATTCAAATCCAAAATTTAGGCTGATGAAATAAAAAGAAAGTTAGGGGCTGACAACCTGAAGACTTTAATGTTGAAAACATTTGTGTTCCGTTTCTGCCTCGCAACATATCAAGCCTTGTCCAAAACGTGAATCAAGGAAGAATATAAAGAATATAAAGAATATAAAGGTATAAAGAGGTATAAAATATAAAGGAATATAAAGGTAGAAGAATATAAAGAATATCCAGAATATAAAGGTGAACTGCCAATTTCTATGTATGCCTCCATACGTGAACTTTGAAAGTAATATCCACGATTTTCAAACTCGTATTGAAGGATGCCTTATTATCTCTTTCCTGGAAATATATGAAGAGCATTACTTTACGCCGCTTTTTGGGTAAATTGTAGACTATGATCCATGTTTGTAGGTGACAAATCAAGTGACAGAGATTTTTCTTGGTTTTGAAACAAGTCAGACTATCGGTTTAGATATCTTGGATTTACTTAGATATTCGTAGGTTACTGTTAGTGAAAAGGAAGTGAAGGCTTGACGGATGCAGAAAAATTTGTTCCCGTCGCACTCTTACAATATAATGACGAAATAATCTGACACGTATTGAAAAAAGAAAATGAGTATGAAGAGGAGAATGAAGATGATATATAGAAAGTTACGTGAAAGGAAGCTGACGAACAGTTGCAGACTTTCATAAGTTTTCCCAAGAAATGTCATCTATGTCCATACATGATGTTAAGAAACTTCACTACATATACAGCGAATGTTTAAAAATAAAGTTAAAAAACTAGAGTGACAATCGTATAAGAAAGCAAACATTCGAAGCTATATACTATTTTATGCATATGGTAATTTTAATCCATATACATGTGGTAATTTTTAAGTGTTACTTAAGTTTGTTTTCCTGAAATATAAAATCATGTTGTGTGTTTCAGTTTAAAAAATATCTCTATGGTTTTCAATGTTAATTATTTAATTTTGGCCGATAGATCAAAAGTACTCCAGACAGATTTTCGTATTTTCCAATTTCTACAGACAGCATCACAAAGCATGAGCAAGTAAGTTCTAGAAATATGTATTCAATTATCCGAAAAACCTCTTATCTAGAATTGGAGTGGTCCCGTTGCGACTAGTTAAAAGGGATTTTACTGTACAAGAAAATTATACATACATCATTTTTCCGATGCAGTCTCCATGACAATGGTCGCATTCTAACATTTCAAAAGTGCATAGATATCCAGTGAGAATAATTCTTTTGATTGTGATTATGGCCACTCTAGCATTTCGGGTTTTGCCGCTTTAACACTACAGAAATGCTTGCCTTCAATATCCTGTCTGTCCGAACGTATGAAAGTCACTGGGGCTGGGGAAAGTTTGGTGAATAAAGTAAGTATGGGAAGCATTCATATTTCATATTTTGGTTTGATGCAACTGTTAAACGGAAAATATGCTATGGGATATTGTTATGAAGTAGCAACGCACCCAAAGTCCGAATTCCTCGTTGTTTCACTCCTGATTATAGGACAAAGGTGATTTTCAGTTGTAACAAGTTAGAGTCATTTTTACTTCCTTTTCCATAAAATGTTACAAAATTATTCTGTTTGCATACCAGAAGAGAGTGAGTATGACGTTTCTTGCTAATACCGAATCTTTAGTGTGTCAGTGACGAGCTATATGCGTTTTCCTTATGCGAGGTTTTGTTTCAGATGGCAACATGATTTAGGTGACAGCAGAATGCAGATGTAATTTAATGACAATGTAGCCAGGTTCTGTATCCCGTAACAACTGCTTTCAGAAAATCGTCGCACTCAACCTGGAAGTACCGCAATATTTCCTCTTCATATTACAAAACTCTGATCTAACTCAAAACAAACAACCCCTTCCGAAAAAAACCCTCTTTTTACCACAAATCTTTCCCATTTAACTACGTTTAATTATTAATTAAAAGCTATCTCATAATGCAAGCACTCCTCTCTTGAAAATTTAATTGACCAATCATAATCCCCCACGAGCTTTCGCAAACCAATTATGAATAGGTAGCAATTAAAATTAGGCGCCGCAGAAATTTTCCTACACAGTCTCAAAGGCCGAGTAGGGTATCTGTTTTTCATCTCGCTCGCAAAGGGAGGTTTCCGAAAATTTTCACATGCCGACAAAACGTCTATCAAGAAAATAATAAGTTTGTTTACTCTTCTGTTTGCTTTACAGTCGAAGAGCTATTTAAAGAATAAAGTGCGCCATGCTCCAAGTCAAGCTTTTTTCTACCAAAGCTGCCGCATCGGTTTAGATCCTACAATGAAATAAATTTTAACTTTTATTTTGAGGCTCTCAGATAATTCATGCATAAAAATGCCTTGTTTCCAAACGCATGTCTGCTGCCTAATTTACGAAAATAAGGAAATAATAATGGCTAATACTAATACTAATTAGCGAAATAACTACAACTGCTGCCTAATACTAATTTACGAAATAACGACAATTTTCTTCACGGCGATACACTCGTCCTCTCACAAACTCTTCTACAGTGGAGATATTTTCTTTGTCACTATATGTCTAATCTAGTCACATGATAATTATCCACAGAAGTGATGCTGATTATAAATTTTCTTCATCACTCACACACTTGCTGCAGGAATGTACATTAGTCACCTTGTTGCATTCTCGCAAAGAAATGAATTTTAACTGATTTAGCACATTCATTACGCAAAAACGCATGAAAAATCTTTGTTGTAACATAGTGCATGTTACTATTGGCGGGGCCATTTTTGCACTGATAGTGTTTCTTTCTTCAGTACTGCAGCACCTGTAGGCTACTTTTTAAATTATAGGGACAGCTCCGGGATATTTCAAATAGATCGTGTAACTTTTATTGTACTTTTAAAGTTTTCATTTGAATTACCTACGGTAAATATAAGGTATTTAAGTTTTAAAGATAGAAAATAATTTTTAAGTCTGCCTTACTCGATTTGTTACTAAAACTGGAAATATTGTTTTATAACTAATAGTTAAAAAGATATTTGGTCTGGCCGACTATTTTTGAAACTCCTCGTATAAGTTTTAGATCTAAAATTCGTAAAGATTTCAAAAACTAAAAGTCAAACAAATGAAAACCATAGTACCTATAGAGCCACCAATAGTGGGAACTGTTTTGCTGGAGACAAATATACTAATGGAAAGTGAAATACCAACATCCAGAGGAGATTGTGCTGGTTACACAAAATTTGGAAGGTGTGTATTACATCTGAAAGATACGTCTATTTCTGCGCAAGTAGTGCCACTATGAACGTGCAATTTCCTTTTATTTTAAATACGTGATATAAACTTCATTTGCTTTATTTATGTTCTGAATTGGATTTGGGAGCGAGATTTGAGTCAAGAATGTCTTTAAAGGGAGGAAGAAGTCCCTGAGCTTACTGAATTTGAACGAGGCCGTATAATGAGTAGGTGCATTTGTTCTCGTGGTATTACCGAAAGATTTGGCCTGGAAGTATCCACTGTGCATTTGGCAGCAATGGTCCCAGTACTGTCTTACGAACACCGGGGTCCGGCCGAACACGTGAGCTGATCAAAGGGAAGACTGCCGTATTGGATGCAACTTTGTGACGCATAGCACTGCATCTGCAGTACTCATGCTTTGTTTTACTCGCAGCAGAGTGATGCAGCGGCCTGTAACAAATCGATTACGTGAGGGCCAGCTCCGAGCCAGACGCCCTGTAGCGACATACAACTAACACCAAATCATCGTCATCTGTGAATTCAGTGGTGTCAAGCTAGAGCTTATTGGAGAGCGGAGTAGAAATCTGCTATGCTCTCAGATGCGAACCGTTTCTGTCTTGGTGCCAGTGATGGCCGTATATTGGTTAGAAGGAGGGCAGATGAGCTCTAGGAAACAAGCTGTCTACAGCTTAGACACATTGGACCTACACTAGGAGTTACTGTCCGGGGTGCAGTTTCTTATGACAGCAGGACCACTTTCATTATCTCACACATCTTGACAGCAAATTCGTAAGTCAAACTCGAGACTGCACCCGTTGTGCTGCCATTTTTGAGGTATATTCCAATGAGCAATTTCCAATAGGATAACGCTCGCCTCTACCGCTGCATCATCCAACGTGCTCATCAGAGCGTCGACATATTGTCGTGGCGGAGACTACTTAATATTTCTCAGGTACCTGTGGGATATGATTAGACAACACATCAAGCGTCAACCAAGCCAGCATAGACCACAACCAATCATTATCTGTTTGACGAATATAGTGCAATGAGCATGGAACTCCATGCTACAAAATGACATAATGCGCCTCTACAACACAATGCATGCGTGTTTGCATGGTTGCGTTCAATATATGGCGTTTCTCTTGTATACTTTAATCTGTGACATTGAAACGTTAATGAAAAATATATTACACAGACGAACCTACATGTTCCCTAAAATTTACTTTTCTAAACCGATTTCTCCTTTGTGCTGGCATTTATATTCCATCAGTATATTTAATTCATTCTTTTAACATTTTACTAACATACTGCTGTATAATATTGATTAAAACACTTATAGAAATAGTAATAATGAAAATGATTTAAGGATTTATGTAAGAAAACTGCTATATACACTCTTTTGTAAAAAAAGAGAGAGATCGAGAGAAGCACACTTAAAAAGTAATCCGATCGTCTCGAAATTTTGTATGCAAATTCCTTTGTACCAAGTATGTAAATGATTCAGCTTTAAAGGAAAATGAGTGTTAACTTCGGTCATAGTGCGCGTTTCTGCAGCGCAATTAGCATCGTGTAACAATTGCGGACGGTTTATCTTTCTCGTTGTCGGCGGTTCAGTTCCCTGGACACATAATAATTCCGTTACGACAGATTGGACGACTTGGAACTAAATCGCATAGTAGGGATGCGTGAAGCGGACTGGTCATACCTAGGAATAGGCCGCAACCTGCACCATTCGTTCAGGTTGCGGCCTATGCAAAGGCCTATGCACTGTGTAAAGGTGCTGGCAACAATAGTTGCTGCAAGGTAGTCATCGGCGGAATAAAGGATGTGGAATGGGAATGTGCACGAATGCGAGGCAAAAATAAGTGTTGTGCGACAATTCCGAACTGCTCTAGCGGCATCACTGCCCGCTATCAAACGTGCTACTAACTCTTTCATACTACCTGTGGCATCTTCCACCATCTCACGGCGCTTAGCTGAGGCGCGATTATATTCACAGCGGCCTTTAAGACGTTTGCCTAAACAGTTTCCCACAAAATCCAGAATCATCTGGAATGGGTCATAACCGATCATCCTGCCTGCCAGCAGATTGGCATTGCATAGTATTTAGCGATAAAACATGTTTCAGTTTTGGAGCAGATGTCCATCAGATGGGTATGAAGAGAGGCTAGGGTCAGAGGTTCTAGTCACCTTTTGTTTTATTGATGCTCAGAGCTATTACCTCTAGAGTGATGATGTGAGATGCTATCTATTATGACAGTCGGTTGGTTCCAGTCATTCTACATACAACTTGAACAGCTCATGATGACATCCTGGAGCTGTTTGAGTTCCTCTTCATTGGCACGTCATCTTGGAGCCATTTTTCAAAACAATAATGATAGATCCCATACGGGCGGCTAATCTTTGAACTATATTCGAGCT
>KK118461.1:29882-55712 GCA_000611955.2 Stegodyphus mimosarum
ATGTATTGCAGAATGAGATTAATAATCTTTATTACTGTTTACCTTATCATTTACAAGCATGCATCGCCGCCAGGGGGTATCCTCAATTACTGAGTGAACACTTAGTGTATCATTTCTAACCACTGATGGGTCATATATGTGGCCTTGAATTTTTTTAATAATTTTATTACCTGTCTATGAGCTTTAGGCATATTTATTTCAATAAAAACAGTCAATTTTTTCAATCTGGTTCCTTTTCTTGCAGATGAATGCATTATAAAATAATTCTTATTAGCATCTTCTAACAGAAACATTTATTGAATATCATTTGCAATAGTTTTCTGATAATGATTATTACCATCGATGTGGTACAAGTCCTACATTAGATAAAACTTTAGTTAAATATTTACTTCTACCGAAACTATATAATCTTCCATTTACAGTTTACATTTTGTATGCAAACTGTACTTTCACGCGAATCAGAATTATAATCCATTTGTTTTAATTTTAAATTTAGTAAAATTTTGGCTTTTGCTTGGGTTGGGTTGGTTACTGGACTATGGCAAAGCACAAGAGGATTAATGTCAAGAGGATGCCTATGAGGAAGCATGTTTTTGGAGGGCATTCTAAGAAAAACCAGCTCTCATTCACGTTTCACCACGGAAAACAGCGCAACCAATTGTTCCAGTAGACCCCTTGACTCAGATGGAATTCGCAGTATTCAGCGGTCTTAAGTCCACGTAGTGAAATATGAAGTTTGTAACAATACAACTCAAGTTATTTCGTCTTTCATACTACTTTATGTTTTAAGTGAAAACGGCTCCAACTTCTAACACGAATTTATAAGAATCGTTCAGCAGAGAGTTCTAACGTTGTTCTATGATTATTGAGGTAAAAATTATTTTAAAAGTACTTTTCTATCTGTAATAATTTTAATTTTATTTATTTCCTAGCATATAGCATTACAGATAAATTTAAAGTTTTACTCGTTTAACAACCACAAAATATTTTCTTCACAATTTACATCTATTAGGTTTGAATTTTTATTATTCTTAAATTTATTTCTGTATTTCGAATGCTTTTATTAATTCATAAAGGTTTTTAAATTTCTGTTCGAAATGTTTGCTAATTTGCATTAAAAGCAAAGATTTTAAAATTTAATCAAAATTTTTATTATTTTATAATTAGTATGCTTATTGTTCTCATGACGGGACTTAAGTTTCTGTCTATTAATGGATTTATGATAATGACAAAACTACTTCCTTTGCTCCAAATTACAGTATTTGTTTGTTTGTATTACACATTTCACAGAATTTATTAAATTTCAAATTAATTTTTTCGGTTATTTTCGGAGGGGATTCATTTCCGTTTTGGACGTGGTGTTAAATTGTTCAAAAATTTAAACTTGAAATATGGTGCCTTTTCGGCTCCAGTCTGTTGTGAATGGACTGATAAATACACATACCGATTTCATTCATATTTTTCCGATTTATATCAGTTTCATACATTGCGCATTTGTCAGCTCAGAAAGGAGCATTTTTTAATATTTTTCGGACTCATCATCAACTTTCTCACGATATACCGGAAGATGTAAAGATGTAAAATCCATATGTCTTCTTTTTGAACTTTTCTTGTGTATTCTATAACTTTTGTACGAAATTTGGTTTTACACAGCTTTGGCTTATCCGCATATTTTGGAACAGCTGTCAGATTCTAGTTAATTTATTAGAACAAATTTCTTTACTTAACAACTTTGATACTTTGTGATACGTAATTATTATTTTAAAACCGAATACGATATTTGAGATTACATATAGTGTGTTTTGAATTTAATAAATATGTAAAATTACCAAATAAACAAATAAATAAATAAACAAAAGTTTAATTTAAGCGCAGAATTGTGTCAAAATAGATCAAAGGACAGCGAGAATCAGAGAAAAGAATTCAGTTTTAACTGAAATTAGTTGATCATCAAAAATGGAGGTATCAGTAATAGAAAAGTGCTCTGCTTACATGTGTATTTGTTAACAAAGATTCTTAGTACGCTAAAAATAATTCTCATCACCTTCTGACTATAGTTCTTGAACTAATTTATTACGACTGATCTTTTAAAGCCTTTCGCGTTCCAAAAAGTTATTCATACTCTCTCGAAATATTTTGGATGATTCAAATGCACCAAAAACAGCCACAGTATCTTCAGCTACTGGAAAGGATAAGAAAAACTAACATTTTCGAAAGAAATTACATGTTGTTCCTTCTAAATCTTCATTATCTCAGGAATTCAACTGGAAAATTGTCTAAAACAAAAATGCATGAAACTGAAACAGGACTTTCTTCATTCTCATTTTTACTAATGTGTAATCTTCCCAGCAAATCCTTTACTCCAGTAAACGTTGAGATTTCCACATTTATGTTCCGATTAAAATGTGGGTATGATATAAATAGGTTAGCATTCAAACTGAATAGATTTGTAAATTTTTGTACAATGAAACAACGACGTTTTATAGTACACTTTATTATGAACGCGATTGATGAGAGCAGTACAATCCTTATTTTATGTTCGCGTTGGGTTCTTCCCATAGTATTGTAAATGTAATAGAGTGAAATGTATTAAATACATAATACAAATTATACATACATTAGATAATGAAAAATATATTGTTTATATAAATGAACCATCTCATTATAAGTTTTCACTTCTAATATCATTACAAAAGCTTTATTTTTGCATTGCATTAGATTTCTAATTATTTGGAACGGCTGTCAGTGATTAGCTGGGACTTGACTAGTTCCTTAGCATTTTCTGTAATGATACTTTTCAGTTATTAGTTTGACATGGCATTGGTTCTTGTTCTTAATCTTCCTATTCTGAACCAACATCCAGATTAGGCCCATGAATTTTATCGTAGCCAAGGAGCAAGTGGTTGCACCTGTCTTTGAATATACCTTACAGCTGACAGTATGATTTTGTCCATCTACTTTCATACTTTGAAGCAGAATTGCCTGGAGGTCTTTCACCTTCCTCTCCTACCACTAGAACGTTTTACTTCACAGCATTTTAAATGCCCCCAGGCACATACAAATAACCATGTGTTCTCTGATTCTCTTAGATTTAATCCCAACTCAAAACTATTGCAGCTGGCTTCTTTACCATTCTAGATACCTGGAAAGCTTACTTAACATTTAAAGAATAATATTATGAGGAACAATATTTGTTTTTTCTTGAGAAATGTATTCTTCGAGTGTTTTTTATAATTATGGATACGAATTCTGGTTGTTTCGGCTGGACGCCTGATACATTAGTTGGTTTCCATCTCTTCCTATCTTTGTGGTAAGTGTGTTATTGATTAGCGTGGTATGTTTCAAGAAAGTCTTATTTCAAATGCTTCTTATAACAGATAATAAAGGGTTGCTCACGAAAGCTCAGTTCACCTCAAGCGATAATATGACAAGATGGGCACCATCTTTCTAACGCGATATGTTCTGAAAAAGCGAATAAGAAGGCAAAAATAACTGGAACATTGTTCATTTAGCGAAACAATGTCACGGAGCAGATAAACAGTCAGCAGACAACAGAGCAGGGATTACGGTCCCCTCCGCAGAGCTTGGAACTAGCACTGAAAACGCGTTATTTTTTCATGTGCCACCATCTACTTTTAATGTCATATATCAATGTACATTTATGAAAGTTATTTGCCGTAGGTTAAAGAGTTATAAGTAAAATCTATTGATGCAGTAATTTCAGATTTAAATTACGGAAGAAAATTCGGTAAGATGAATAGTTCTGTCGGCAGGAGCATGAGGCATGAGCCAGGAAGCACTCTAAGCCAAAATGACTGATTGGTGGCGGATCCCGATTTATGCAAACGCAGGGTCAAATGCCTCAGGCCTCCACATTTAGGATGGCTTCCAAAATATTCTTATTATACTAATTAAATGTTAGAATTCTTTTACTAAGTAAAATTTCGTGCATTTTTTTAGATATTGAATCGAAAATTTAAAATTGTAAGAAAAAACTATTTTTAAATTTCGTACTTTACTTTTTCACAAATTTCTTCAAAATTTAAAAATTGCCTTGAACTTTTATTGTCAAATGATATTGCTAAGTTACTGTGCACGTTTAGAAGCTGAAAGGGCAAATTTCTGTTTCCGAAAAACCTTAAAAAATGACTTCTTTACACTGAGAAGAGATTCACTTTTCAGTTTTATGTTTCATTCATAAACGTGGTTATTGAATAGATGCGCAATTGAATTGCTTATCAGTTTGAAAGTTGATTTTACATCTGAAATTTAATCAATAGATTTTATGATGAATGAAACACTTTTACATTCTTTATTTTCTACAGTTTCGTCTAATCGTGCTGGGGTGAAGCTCATAAGCACATCGGATGATGGAACGCAATTTCTTCGTAACATATTTTGAGAAGTGGTGCTCAGACGTGGCCATAAAACGTTCGAAACCGATTCCATACAGAGCTTAGTAGCTGTTTCTTAGGGCATGAACATGAATCAGTGTAGATCGATGTTTCCCAACCCGTTTTGTGCTATGCCTTTGTGCTATGAAAATGTTTGAAAAAAGAAAACTGTTTTTGGAAAAACAATAAGAGACATAACTGACAAAACATAAGGATAAACAACGTTTTAGATGATGTTGAAGAGGACAGACATTGAAGGATAAGAATTATCGATGGGACAAGAATTCTGAGGATATTTTGTCTTCTGTCTTTAGACTTTTACAAGATCGATAATTCTTTCTTTTTCTGAAGTGAATAATAAAATGCGAATGCATATTAGCAGTACAGTTTTCTATCAAAATACCAATACACATACCTTTAGTATATAGTTTTAAGGGAGAGGAAAAAAAATTAAGATGCTAACAACGCTTAGGTTTATAGTGGCAGATCAATGCGGGACGCGAATGATTTATCCGGTTGAGAATAACCAGTGTTTAAGATTTCAAGACTGAAAATTCTATATCCATTTTTGACTCTCAGAAAGAACTGTAAAATTTCTAATTCAATTAAAGTGCTTGAAACGTCCGGTTTCGTGAAACTTTGAAGTGACGGAGGTAAACATCTAAATAAAGAGCAACGTACTCAACTAAATCGCTTATTGCAAGAATTCAAGTGTTATTTAAAACCATAAGGAGATCCAATATCATTGTATTAATACTGGAAACAGTTCACCAGTTGCAGAATCTCCTTTTAGAATGAGACTTACAAAAAGAGAATTGCTGAGAAAAAATTAAATTCTCTCCTGGATAAAGGTATGATTGAAATATGCGAATCTTCATATGGCAATCCTGTTGCAGTGGTGGCTAAACCAAACGGTAGCATAAGACTTTGAGTCGACTGTAGTAAAATAAATGGCAGTACTGCAGCAGACATGTACCTTTTACCCCGCACGGACGGTCTTCTCACAGAAGCAAAGTTCACGGCCCCACTAGTCAAATGAAGTGGTAACGCTTAAAGAAATCATTCTGATTCTACGCAGTTAAATCAATCCTCCGGATTCAGAGAAGTTTGAAGAGAATCACCCTGATTATATGCAATTCTGAGTGAACCATCCCGATTCAGTGAAGTTTTGAAGAATCATCCTCATTCTGTGCAACTGGATGAATCCACCCGATTCAGTGAAACTTGAGCGAAGGCACCCTCATATACATTCTTAAACGAATTATCTCTATCAAATAAAGTTTCAAGATTCATTCAGATTGCCCGGCGTGTTCATATTGTTGCTGCGTACGGGTTCGTTATGGATTGAATGCACAAGTCGTTAAAAAGTTAACAAAAATTTATTCTTTGCACAAGAAATAAATCAAAATGCTGAAATATTTCTTCAGAGGTATTCGCACAATATCACAATATCTCAAACCTTTAGCAAAACTAAATTCAAAACAGATAAAATAATTCTATATCACAGCGAAATCGCTACAATCAATAAGAGCATTAAGTAAACAAACAGAAGTTCGCTTTAAACGGCTTCAACTACAACAACAACTGAGATGAGGTGTTTCAATTCGGCTTTTATAAGCTTTTTAATTATCAATAGAACAATCTCGATTTTTCTAGATTTTTCTGGATTTTTATTTTTATTTATTTTTTTTGACGTAGCTTTGTCTTCAAAAATCGTCTGCGTTGCACGGGAAATATAAAGCAATTTTAATTGCAATTTTAAATAAATAGCCAAATAAATGTGAAATTCGTAACAATATAATCTTGACGATTTTGTGCAATTTGGCGGAAAGTTAAGAACAATAGATGATATTTCAAATAACCTGGAAGCGTCATCGACGACAAAAGCTTTGTGACTGAGATAACCCTATGTCTCAAACGACCTGCCCGTGCCAAAAACATTGGGACCTCTCCAGAGACGAGACACACCAAAGACATATTGCTGTCTCTTTGCGAGACGTTTTACAAGCCAGAGGGGAAGTCTGTAACCCAATGACTTTCAAGCGCGTGGTCACAGTAAGACAGAGTTTAGAAAATGGTAAATGACAACTGTAAGAAACATTTTTAAAAAAGAAAGGGATTTTTAGGAAAAAAGTAACAGGAGTTCTGCGGATATTTCGCCTTTTGACTTTAGACTTTTACAAGAATGATAATTCGTTCTTTTTATAATGTGAATAATAAGTGTGAATGCATTTTAATAATAAAGTTAATACAAAGAAACAAATCTTCAGTGTAATTTTAGTTTTACATGAGAAGAATAAAATATTTAAGAAATTAACAACGCTTCGATTATGACATTTTGGTTATTCACTGCTGGCCACCGAAAGACCAAGAATAACAAGAAACACCAAGAAAGACAAGAGATGTCACAACAGAATTTATTTAGTAGATAACAAGTATCAAATGATTAAATTTATAGATTTCTGTGAAGTGTGGTTCCTTCCAGAATCAGTAACCAGAGTAGCCGCCATTGTTGGAGATCACTGCTGTCACACCCCTCGGCATTGATTTAAAGAGACTTTGTGTTCTTGGGGTACAGCAGACCAAGCAGCTTCCCCACGTTGCCAAAGTTGATCTGGTGTGGCAGCTTGGAATGTAATCTGGGTCAATCGTTCAACCATGGACCACATGTTTTCTATCGGCGAAAGATCCGGAGAGCAAGCCAGCCAGGGAAGCAATTCAATCTGGCGAATGACGAAGAACCCTTGGACAATGCGTGCCACGTGTGGTCGCGCATTATCCTGTTGAAATATGGCTGTGGGCAAGCCCTGAAGGTAAGGAAGGCCAACTGGCTCCAACACCTCGGAGGTGTACCGCTGGCTGTTTAAAGTAACGGTAATGCGTACTAGAGGAGTGCGAGAGTGATATCCAATACCGCCCCATACCATAACACCCAGTGCAGGATCACTGTGGCGATGCATAATGCAGCTGCTCAACATTCTCTCTCCACGGTGTCTCCAGACTCGAATAAGACCATCGTGGTGTTGCAGAAAGAAGCGTGACTCGTGAGTAAAGAAAATTTCATTCCATTCTGCCGTCTACATCCTTCTTTCATCGCACCATTGGAGGCGGAGACGTCTGTGGTTCTGCGTCAAGGGTAGACGAAGCAATGGACATCTTGCGGACAGACCCCTCAGCTGTAAACGGCGTCGAATGGTATGCGCAGACACTGGATGATGAGTTACAGACTGAATGTGCTGTGCTATGATTCGTGATGTGACTAAGCGATCCGTCACTGGCATGCGCACAATGTTCTTGTCATCACGTAAAGTGGTGGACTGAGGTGGATGCGATCGAACACGTCGGTCCATCGTACCCTCCTACATCCAACGGTCACATATCCGCATTACAGTTGTTTGGTTTTGTCCAACACGACTACTGATTTTCCTGAAAGATAATCTACACTCTCAGTAGGCCACTATCATTCCTCTGTCGAATTCGGATATTTGATCAAACGATTATCGCTGTTTACTACGAGGCATAATTGATAGTTTTTTTTTGAAAAAACCGCAAGAAAAGCACAATTGCCGAACTTGAAACCGTCGAAAACTCCAAGCCTTAAATAGCGCTTTGAAGTGGCGCCATAGGCGCGCGTGATGTGCGTATGCGCTGAAATTCTAATCATTGCATATCTCACCTCCGCTAATGCATGTTGTAAATTTCATGTTATTTGCATGCTTCCTTCAGGGTGTTGCATTTACGGTTTCCAGCAGTGTATTATTTACATATTATGCAACTAATTATGAGTCACATTCGAGCAAGTGACACCTTGAAGAATATATTCGAGTAAAATCAAAATTTACCATTATTTGAAAAATATTTTAACTTCTTAAAAACTTTTCATTTTGTATTTATTTATTCTAATTCAAGTTTAATTTGGATTATTTCTTTTGATTTTTAATTCTTATTCAAATATAATTTTCTTGAATAAGTTTGAGTTTCCATCGAGATATAATTCAGAAACGTGGCTCTGTTTAAATGTTTCTTCTCTATTTGATAAAGACCGAAGAATTTTCGACTATTTTTTATTATTTAATACTGTGTGAATTTTGATATATTAATTTACTTTTATTTCAATTTTGAGGTTTTAAAATATTTGATTTTATGCTTTCCTATTGGTGCGTTAGCCACAATAGAAAGATATTAATAGAGTTTTATTAATGTTTTGATTACCTCGTATGTACATGATCAAATACTTATTCGAAACGTATAACAAACTGTTATAACTATATTTTTGTTGATAAGAAAGTTTTGAATTCGAACAATTACTAGAAAATAACTCCATTACGAATTGTAGATACTCATTTTTATTCTGGTCTCTTAGGCTTGCTTATTTCCAAAGATGAAAAAAAAATTCATCTTTCAATATACTCTCAACTAAAACGGTAATTCTTACAGAAAAAATTGTAACTGAGGGTATTTATCTTTTGACAAGTACGAACAAAAGTTAAAAAATTTGTATCTTCAAATATTTGAACAAAATTTATATCACACCATAAATTAATTAACTCCATTTGTAGATTTTTTTGGGGCGTTCCTTACATTCGTTTTTGGTAATGAAAATAATGCATAATTGGATTCTCAAATCATTCATCATCAGGACTCATTAAAATGTTTAAACTTTGTCTTCAAGTTCTTGCCATATTGATGTTAAGCAATATACAGGATGTGTATTTGCAGGTACTATCCAATTGCTTCAAGGGCAGCATACGATGAGACCAGGACTGAGAGCTTAATGCTATTTGCTACGTACTAATACGAAAGGACAGTTTCTACTAAAGCACAGCAAACATAACTTGAAACAATTAATCATATATATATTACAAACTCATAATATGTTCCTGGTTTTAGCAACTTTTTGTAAATTATCCGTATCGCAATTATGAGGATAAAGGATGCAAGAGAAATATTTAGTCTGTATATATTAAGAAGGAAAAACAAACAGTAACAGGAAATAAAACAATGAATGTGTTTGTGAAATTTATTCGAATATATTTTTAGACAAAGCATTAAGTATTTCAAATATCTGCCAAGCTAATAAGAGTTTCCTTTCACTTAACAGAGATTAAGCGGCAGTCAAATTACAAGCTGGACAAACAACAAAAATATCTCAATCAATCAGCTGGGCATCGGTCAAGAGAAAAAGAATTTTCAGCATCCGGAGACAACAGTAATATTGTTAACAACATTCGCCCCCAATTTCCAATTGCAACCATTCCTTCCGCAGTTTAATCGATTCACATGAATATCCGCAAGAATTACGCCCCTTAATTTGGCCTCGTTGCGAAAGAGCGTTTACATCACGTCCAGTGAAACGAGACATGATCTGGCCGCATCCTGGAGACGGGAGGTCTAGACAAAATAAATGGGATCAGCTCGCGTAGGAGTCTCGTTCTCTTGCTCTGGAAATAAGGTCCCCCGCTCTCAGCTTCTTTTTTATTCTCCCCTTGTTTGCTCTCTGCAGCACTCACTTTTCCCTCTAGAACTGTTGGAGCGGAATACAACGTCGATGATGTGTGAGTCTCTAAATACTTGCTGAGATACTGTCGTTTGTGTACGGAATAGGAGATCACAGATCTTAAGCATTTTTTCCTCTACTGGTTCTAAACAAATTTCCTTCTCTTAAAATTATTATGGAGGAAAGAAATCTGCCAAGCGTATATATTCATTAACTTGTATGGAAAAACCAGACTTATTTCAGTGGCAGAAAGGAAATTTTTTCACGTTATTTATTCATTATGAAATAAGCATTGCAATGGTCTTTTATACTGAAGTAATGCAAAAATTAGAGCATATTTCATAATAATTTCATGAATCATAAAACCCTATGAATATAAAGAGAGTGAAAACAGCTGTTTATGTTTTGTAATTTCGGAATATTGGCAACAATATTTAAATACTCGCAGCTTAAAGAAACATTTTTGTACCTGGTACCTAATATATGGTTTAGGAGAAATCTAAAGTAAGTTAAGCAAGACTGCAAATGTTCAATTTATAACCATTAAATATATATTTAAATTATAAGCATAAATATTCAAATTACTAAGAAGTATGTTTACTGTCTTTATATAGTTCAGATTTTTAAGCAATTACTAATTGATTAAATTCGAAAACAAGTCAATAGTCTTGTCTTTTGCTGAAGGACAACATTTAGAAAACTAGTCAAGTTCGAGGCATCATGAATTATCAACGAAAGACCTACGTCAATTTATAGGTATTATCATGTGGATCATTGCAGTAAACTTAAATAGATACATGAATTAAACAGAAACGTAATGGAAGTCGTCAAGGTTATTGCTGTATACTGCTGTAAGACAACGGAGATGAAATTATAGGCTACCAGTATGAGACAAATGAGTAAAATTAAACAGTTTTTAAAACCGAATTTAAATGGAAGGATAGCAGGGCTCTTCAAGACTGTCTTTTGCTGCTGTAGGTCATTGATAACCCACAATTTGAGAGATACTTGATGTACATTAATCGGTCACCAGTATGCAGCAGTGCAATGAATTTGAATATTTCAAAATTAAATTCAAATTGCGGAACAAAGATGTCTTTCGAGGTTTTTGGATACACCAGTGATCTGCAAGTAGAGATTCACTTAGGTTCAAACTAGGTTCCTGATTATGGAAAGGCACATTAAAGTTAAGTAAATATTTAAAATAAAATGAATTCGTAGAACACCGACACCAATCAAATCTGTTGGTCACGAGTGCCCATTAAGATCACCGATGACCTAGAGGTTAAGGAAGACTTAACGTTAGCCAGTGGGTCTTCGGTGAGGAGTGGGTCAGTAAATTTACAAAGGTTCTAAAAGTGAATTCAGAAAAGCTATTGGTGACTGTGATACAGAGACTGACGGTAATTATGCAGTAACTTAGAGGTTGATTCTAACTATCTGTTACTTGCAATGAATGATTTACTAACGTGAAGCAGTGTAGTAAATTTAGATACATATTTTTAAATGAAAGGAAGTATACCATTGCCTATCAAGGCTACTGATCAACTTGACCTTAGACTATATTATCCCTGGAAATCAACCGTTAGATCAATGTGCGGCAATGGAATCATTTTGAAGAAAACTATGTCAGGACGTGTTCGGTGCATACTCTTGGCGAACATATTCGTGAAATCACTAAGGCCTGATCTTGAACAGGGAGCTGAATGCAGCTATGTTCTGAGGTAGAAAACTGTGGTTAAGTGGCGGGAGGGATACAGAAAATAATGATCGCACTTGGGTCTAAACTGAACAATCAAATAATTTAAACTAAATTTAAAATAGAAATTAAATAACCGTTGCTCACAGAGCTATGAACGCTAGGTTGGCCTCTAAATGATAAATGGTGCGTAGCAAGATTTAGCTAATACTAACGCACTTCGATTTACTTCAATAAGTAATAGAGTAACAGAGCTAAGGCTTAGAATTTAAATACTAGTTAGTCAGGCGAACGTCGAACAGAGCAGCCGTGATCTCAGACTGAAAGCTCTCTCACACTGAGAGGTTCCTACCTATCGCTTAAATAGAAACTTGGCTCCACTTCAAATTAGCATAAAGCTGAAACGCGCGCTTATTCTAAAGTGAAGTTGAAATAAGAACAGATAGGAAAGGCAAATTAAAATAAAACTTTGTTAGTTTAAACTAAAACCTTACAACTAAACCAATAGCTATGTTTCTCACGACAGATTTTAGTCACCAGCTGCGGTTATTAGCTATCAATGCATAAGATTTCTGGTATGAAGCTGTGTAATGAATTTAGATAACATGTTAAAATTAAATGAAGCCTAAGAAACAGGTCTAGAATTCCTAATTTTTATTCATAGTGGCGCTTACTTTCTTAACAAACATGTTGACTTTAAAGTTGTTTACATTCATTTAAAATTTGGGAGAAATCTATAAAACCACATTCTGCGCTCTCCTTATATAATTTTCTGGAACCAACTAGAAGAAACTTAAGAGTAACGCACTTAAATCATGCTTCTCGTAACGTTAAAAATATTTTACAGCATAGTTTCCAAACAGCTGAAATTTAACACAAAGGCTTCCATGTATGGAAAAGCCTTTGATTTGCACATACAAAGTTAACAAAAAGTGCTAATTTCTTGATAGAACCAAATTTTCTAAAGATATTTCAATGGAAAAACGTGAATAAATCTTTGGAAAAAAGTAACACCTCAGAATTGAAGGAATTAATAAAGACGCTTAGGGAAAAAATTAATAAAATAACTGATTTCCTCATGTGAATATTAATATTTTCAATTTTTTACGCAATTTGTATTACATAAAGCTATGTTTACATTGAGAAAGTATTGTTAATCCCTGCTCTACAAAACCTGGTTCATAACGAACCTCCGCATATCACGAATGAACGTTTCAGTGGAGAGTAATTTTGTGAATAGTTAACGTTATTTTATACGGCTATAGCGAACATCCAAATGTATGATAACAGGATATAACAAATTTAATGGACATTTTTGACTGAAATGTTTTTGATTTTGTAAACCTTTTCCATAATTTCTGCACTTTTTAACTGAAAAATTACTAACCTTTAAATTCCTCTTTGTTTTGAATGTATGATTCCATACTATATCCATGTTAAGATAGCGGAAACTTTCTTAAGTTATTGTCCTTTTCCCCTCAGTCGTACGATTTTCTGTGTTTTAAACAAAAGCTATGCAATGGTGTAACATCCTGTTCTTGAAAACCAAGAAACACAGTAGACGCCACATGGTAATACGTCAAAAATTTGAGTGCACTCTTTGATTTAACAGACAATGTTAATTTAAATTCTGATGAAATGATCGAAATTTTGAAATTTTTTGTGATTCGAGCGAATGAGTAAAACAGCAGAGCTGAGTCGAAAAAACACGTTGCAAAATATCATACGTTCTTTGACTTAACTACCTTCTCTCTGTAAGGTAACATTTTCGGTGTCAAAAGTTCGTCCAATTGGTGAGTTGTAACCGTAAAATATTCTATGTTGAAGATAATTTGAACATTATTCGAAAATGCAAAATGAATGTAGGCGAGTCTGCATCTGCCCAGAATGTTGTTACTCAAATTTACTTTTGCATCATATGGAAAAATCCAGATTCGGTAATCTCATATTTTAATGAGAAAGGCGAACATAAAGATATTAAAGAAGCACTGCTAAAAAGCTTCTCCGTTCATAGAAACCACATTCTGCCAGTAGCTAGACAAATGCTTCAGTAGAACAGCAATAAATTTGTTAAACACTTTAGCGAGTCTAAGATTTTATGCTCAAATGACTAGAGTTGGACATGCTCAAAAAAGGAATGGCATTTCATCTGAAAATTCCGGCACAGAATCAGGGAGTATTTCAAAATTGACGTCGAGAAATGAGAGGAAAAAAAAAGGCTAGGATGATATCTTTCACCACCGCAGAGAAAAAGACATTTTCAACGGCCATAAACTTGGACTTTTCTAGAAGACAATCAGACACAGACAAAAAAGGACACTTGCGAAAAAATGTCAAAAATGCGAATAATGGATCTTGCGTGTAATCAAGATGAATGACACAAGATGTGATAGATTTTTGTGATAGGAAAATCTAAATATCAAAAATGCTTAAAATTTTTTAATTATTCCTATTCCATATAAATCTAGTGAAAAGGTATGGCTAATACCAAAACTGTTTGAAAAGTAAGGTGTAGAACTTCCGCCTAAAACAGACGATTCTGCTCTGGATTAACAACTGTACTGCACACACGCCGCCCAACCGGCATAGTGGTTAGCGTCGCTGACTGCCGTGCCGAAGGGTCTGAGTTCGAATCCCGGAGAAGGCATGGCTGTTTGTAAATGTATATTGTCAGTGCAGCATGGCGGTACTTGAAATATGCGGCGAACCGAAAGTCCTCTCGTGTGGTTTGGTGGATGGGAAGAGGGGTGAGAGATCATAGGACCCATCCTCTCGGGGTGCCCTCCATCAGAATTGGGGACGGGATTGAACCAAGTCGCACTGTCACCCGTTAGGTGCTCAAGGCTGTTGCCAACGGCAGGCGTAATCTAGCGCTTTTCACCAAGAGGAATTTCGTGGCTTCGGCTGACTGCCTCAGGCAAGTGAGCATAAGCAACAATAACAACTGCACACATAGTGGTCGGAAACGAAGACTGGATTAAGATTGTTTTCTTGCATCTGAATACAAATCCGATCTTGAAACATACGGAGAAAGGCGTGATGAGGAGCTTAAAATATCTTTACAGAACTTAGCTCGTTTTAAACATTCGGAGAATAGCGACAAATTGTAAATGATGACATTCCATTTTATGATGCAATAAGTCATGGAAACGTCTACGTGACTTGTTATAAGCCACTTGAAGCCTACGAATGGCTGAGCGGCTGAACTGAAAATCCGAGTTGAATAATGGTATTTCGACGTGGATTCTGTTCCACGCGTAAGGTTTGGGTGCATGGACGTCTCCGTGGTTTTCCCAAGTGTAGCACGGATACGATCCAGATTTCCCTCAAAAATCCTGCACGAAGGCATCTCTTTCCTTAGGTAGATTGCTCTCGCCGGGGTGCTTTGCTATAATTTAGTAAACCAAACATGAGCCACTGTTGTGTAGAAGAATTTCAGAAGGTGGTGCAATAATCATGTGCAAGAATTTATAAGCATACGAATTTTAATCTTTCTTTCTCTAAAAATAAGTGAACATCAAGTATAGCTGCAAATTATTAACAAATCAAGTTCCTTTACATAACACAGATACATACATAATCCTAACTACGTAAGCATTCATATTTTACGTGAGTCTATAAGTACCACATTAACATATTGATGTTAAATAATGCAATTATAATGTTGCAATAAACAAACAATTAAGGACCTTATTATATTCTCGGAAATAAATTCCAGAATAAATGTTTCCATTTTGAAGTTAAAAAAATTCAAATTTACATAATCAATTCTACAAAATTAGAGGAAGTGAAGAGTATTTACATGAACAGACTTCGAGAAACCAGAATCTAAAATAAGCTTACTTGATGTTGAAGAATAGCAGTGGCTCAAGTTGTAAATAAATTAATGTAACCTGTCCTAACGCAGTTACTTACATTTTTAATACTGTTTGTTAATATTCGTAAGAGAATCAGTCCTCTCCATCACACTAAATATCAATTCTGAAGTGTCTTTATAATACGACGCTCGGATGATCGCATATCATCAATCGAAAACAAAAGTCGATATTCTACGTTGCTAGTTATTTATCAGTCCGGAACCAGACAATCAGTTCATCCAGGAACCTTTCTGAGACTTCCCTGAAGTGTCTGTAAACCTGGAGCACTTCATCCCGTCGGAGATGAACATTTACCTTTCAGTCATTTCTTAAACGTCAGCAAAATGGAACACTTCATCAGTGTGTAGAGTAGGAAGCTTTATAGCTCAATCAGTTCTTAACGTCTGTAAAATTGAAACATTTTGTCATGTAAGGGCAGGAAACTTTTGTCGTTTTGTCTTTTCAAGTCATCTCCAATAAATGTTCTTTCTCCATCTTAAAAAAGGTTTTCATTTGTTATCACAAGCATTCTATTTTTTCTTCTTCTTCATTTTCTCTAAATTACCGCTCCAACTCAAAGCAGATAAAAAGCCCACTTTCCGACAGAATCTTTCCTATGCAACTCCAGACCTAATTATTAATCAAAAATCACCTTTCGACACAAAAACTCCGTACTTGAACTTAATTGGTCAATCACAAAATACCAGAACGTTTTCTGAACTAATTATAACCACGTAGCAATTAAAATTAGGCGCCGCATATATTTTCTACAGCCCCCAAGAAAAGGCAAGTAGTGTACTTTTCCCAGCTCAATCACGAAGAAGGTCTTCGACTATTTTCAAGTACTCATGCAATGTCCAACCTCCAGTGTTCAGAGCATTTACTGCTCAGCCACTTGTGGACTGAGAAACGTGCGATGAAACTATTATGATGGAAATTAAATGAAAAATGATAACTTAAAAGATTCTTCTAGTTAGGTTTATGTTCATGCAAATATAGAGCAAAAGTTATGCACTCTTTTAAAAATTTTGATGAAAATGTAGATAAAATATTCCTGCAATCTGTATCATGTTATTCTGGCAAACAGCGGAAAATTACAGATTATTTTTATTATTTAACTTTAAATAAAAGTTAAAATAAACTCGTCAATACCCTTTTTCGTTCATTTTCAGTTGTTTAATATTTTTTGTGATAAAAAGAATATTTATGATAGTAAAGATGTAGGTAAGTGGGAGATATGTATTCTGAGGGATAGATTTGAAGCATGACTTTTTTGCTAAATAATTTATCGTCTAAACTAATTAATATATGATTATACTTAAAAACCACAAAAAATAGTAGTAATTGCACATAAAAATAATAATTTTTATAAACTCTTAACATGACGTTTTTTAAATTTGAGTTATTATTCACTTTTTTCGGTAGTTATGACAATGTTAATCCATTTTTTTGTGATTTATCAGATAATTTTTACACATTTTATGAAATAATTAATTTTTTTTAACTTATTGGATATAAATATTCAAACTTTTTCTCCTTTGATATTTGTTATAATGAATGAGTAGTTTCGCAGTTTTCTAAGGGGGAAAGAAAACTTAAATTAAGTAATTAGCAATCTTTATATATGAAAACATTTATTTAACAAATATTTACTTAAACGCTTTAGAAGTCTGTTGCAATGAGCTGCAACTTTGACTTGTATCCTTCCCATTTCAGATATATCCGAAAAATGAAATTTTCATTCATAAACTCATCTATTGTTTCTCCTTAGATTTTCAGAATTTCCATTGAGATTTTCATCACTAACTGGGAAAATCTGCATACATCTAAATTTTATTTTGGAACTTTAATATGACGGAAATACAACCCAAATCGTTTCAAAACTATCGTTAAAATCACGCAAGTTTTTTTTTTTGGAGTTCGAAAGAGCTGAATAGAGGATGCCCCGGAGAAAGTGCCATAATATTAGAAGGCATATTTGAAAGTTAAAAAAAAATAAAATACCAATTTTTTCAGTATTCGAATGCTTTTGATTTTTTTTCCTGGAGTAAGTTAAGACAAACTTAATTATTAAGGAATAATCAATTTTCATCAACATGTTCCTGAAATGCTTCTGCATTTCAGAAAATCAAAAGGTGTCAAAAGGAAAGCAATTTGCACAAAATATGTTCTCTCGAAAACATCAGAAATGCAAGTTTTAATTTTCATGGGATATGCGATTTCAATCTCTTACAATATCATTTCTAGCTGGCAAAATGAAAAGACATCTTTGTCGTATTTTCGGGGATGTTTTCTTTACTTGCAGATTGGGAGACTTGACACAAATCGATTTCACCTTATGCGGCCAAGTGAAATTAATTATGAACGAGGATCTGACCCTTGAATACTACAGAGGAAACCATTACACGAAATTAGTTAGCTTTCGATAATATTCAGACGTCGAGTCGTAGAGTGAATTCGAATGATAGATTTTTAAATATGTTGATCATACTCCAAAGATGCAAAGCGGCTGTCACTAATGTCAAAGATCAGGGATTTGAACAGTTACCATATGAGATGCCTTTTACGCCATATTGCAAGTCTACGATTACACCAACGTGTCCTTTAATCGCCTTGTAGAGACGTTGGGAATCGAACTTCATACCTCTTCAATACGCGCCAAGTGTGCTGGCCATTACACCACGAAGGCATGCTAAGAACGCGGAAGAAATACCTTATGTACTCCCCCTTTTAAAGGGCGACTAGGGTTTAGGGGACCCAATCGCTAAATCCTGGTGGTGAAGAATCATCATCCACCACATTTTATAGTTCGGGCGCCACTGTAGAGACATTAGGATTTTTGATGCTGACAGATGTGAAAAATGAGCAGTGCCCTCGCCGGGACTCGAACCTCGGACCTCTCGAATACGCGCCGAGTGTGCTGGCCATTAAACCACGAAGGCAGACTAAGAAGGCGGGTTAAATACCTTATAGCCTAGTCTGAAGTAGTATATCCAATTATGTATTCCCAAAATTATATCAGTAGCATTTGTGTCTTCTGATCTCCCTAATATGCTTGTAGAGCATTTTCTTTAGTTTGCTAGGCATCCTGCACATCTTTTTATATGATTTAAACTTTGATTAAGAAATGATTAATGCAGGCTTCTAAGCTTATTTATGAGTTGAAATTGTTTGTGTATGTTTGTATGTACTGAAAATCATTTTTGTCGAAATGCTTCAATGACTGCGTGTCAGACAGACACAATTAAAATTTGAATTAAAAATCCTGTATAGGAAAAGGTATTTTCACGCCCTTTTCTAAATTCGATATAGTAAAAGTTTGGTTGCAGGAAAGTAGCTGGCTATTTTAGTTTCACCAAACCTCATTTTTACTTCCTTATACGAAGTGAAGGAAGTATTACGATCACGAGAAATTCCGGGTATCATATTTCAACGAAAATATCCAATTTGACCGCTATCAAATGCAATTTAACAAAGTTTTTTGCCTGACTTCTGTGCGTGAGGACAGAATAAAGGACTCTATTTCCCCAAAAGAATTATAAAACTGATTTAAAATGGATTCAGAAGAGATTTTTTTGTGACGTCTGTACGTGTTGTACGTACGTATGACTCAAAAACGAGTAGCCTCAGAACATTGAAATTTTGTTTATAGGGCTGCTAAAACATGTAGTTATGCACCTCCCTTTTGGTTGAAATCGGCCGCACCAAACGTATGTATATATATGTGTGTGTGTATCTACTCTGTTACTCGAGTCCGTGAGCTCATTTATTGAGCTTTTTATTTTTTATTAAATTATCATTCTATTATTTTGTGCATTTTTTGCTTTCCGAATTATTGAATTATATTATTCTTATCTTCCGGTTAAGAGTTTTATGTCTTTCGTTAATTTTCATGCAATAGTTGTAGAATTGTGAACAATTTTAAAGTTATTTAAGTGCCGCTAAGTCTAAATTTTGTTTACCATAGCAGCCATATTTGTTTACATTTGAAAATTAGCAGAATAGGGAATTAAATGAGTTTCTGTAACTTCAGGGTCTTTTTGCCGAATGGGACCGAAAGTAAAATTTCAGTTTTGTGCACTAAAAAATCTGCCTTCTTGCCTGCTGGCCGAATGGCTGGCATAGAAACTTTAATTTTAATTGTAAGAAATTTTATTAAATTGTTTTAACTGTATTTGGTGTTTTATGTCTATCTATATTTTTAAATTTTTTACGAAGGCATTTTGAGGTTTTATGTATACTTTTTGCCTTACCGCGAAGTGAGAACTGAATTAATTGAATGGAAAATAGTATATCTCTAATGAATTTCAAGGAAATACGTTTAAAGGAAATGCAGCAAAAAATACGTATAATTTAATATTCCACACAAGGAAGTCATATGATTCTCGCATCAAATTTTTTTTTAAAATCAGACCGGTGATATTGACTGATTGCTTTTTATTTTCAATGTAAAATACAGAAAAGTTCGCGAAAATGGCCCAAAAATGTCATATCATTATTTGTTATTCTCAAAACGTCCGGTTATCATAGGAAAAAAATGAATTATTCTTGTAAAATGCGAAGACAAAAATATAAATAAGGAAAAGTTACTGTTCGTAATTACTTAAATTTCGAAAAAAGGTAATTAATTTAAAAATCTTGAAATCCTCTGTTTATTCTAGTACTTCCTCCATTCTTTTGTGCAAAGAAGCTAAAATGAATTTCCGCTTTTATTTTCTACGTGATGTGCTCTCCCATTATGACGAAGGAAACAAAAAAATATCAGTCTGCAAAAATAATTGAATTAGTTTATAATTGAATTAGCTGTTAGTTTTAATTGCAAAAATATTCTTAGAACAATTGTAAAAGTTGAGAAAAGAAATATGAAGTAGGAAACCAGAATGACAACCACTTCTTAGTCTTTTGTGTTTGAACGATCCAATTAATTGAAGGTTAAAGGAAACGAAACAAGAATGGAACTTAATAAATCAAATATTATTCAGTTTAAAGTCCATTTCATTGAGATATAAAAGTTCATTTCTTGAATAACAGCATTTCTAACTAAGACCTTTTTATGTAGTTAATGGACTCATGCAAGGCATTGAGAATTAATTAAATAACAGTTTTCCGTTATAATTCACAAGAATGTTGTAATGAAGGTTTTTTCATGCTCAGAAATTGGAGTAGAATTTCAGTTAATTAAATGATTTAATACTTCTCACTTCAGAGTACACGAATAGTACCGGGATATGGAACGGAAAGGGCAATTTTTAGTCCAAAGTGGTTTTGTGCCTGAAGTACTATTATTTTCGTTTTGCGATTTTGCGTTGGAAGCATTAAAAGTCTGAATAACTTTTCAAACTGTTGCCACAAAATATTGCAGCCCTGTATTATGTTTAAAGAAATTAAATAATGAAGAATCTGCATTAAATGTATATATATTCTCCAAAAATCATAAAACTACGATACCTAGAGCCATCCAATTTTGAATAACGTACGTTTTCACCCGAATATGCGCATTTGGAAGCCCAAATTTGGAATTTGGAATTTGTTTTATTATCTATTTCATATTTTGTAAAACTTTAACGAAATTTTGATGAACAAACTCAAACGATCTAAAAGCGAGCAATGGCAACAGTCTACGGGGAAAAAACCTTTTTATCTAAAGCGCGCGGAACTGTGTATTAGAAATTCTGAAGATTATTTTAAAATTATTTTGCGGTATTGCTGTTGAACCTAATTTTATGGTTTAAGTGCGAAAAACATAATATTTAATAAATAAAGGTAACACACAAAACGTTAAAAAACGCCCCTTTGGACGTAATGTATAATCTGAAACCTTTCAGATTTTCTTTTTTTTTTTAGATTTGTTTCCTTTCTAAAATATAATTACTGAGGCTTTTCATTTAAATGGGTTGAAATTATTTGAATTTACATATCTTAAGCTTAAAGAATCCCTTCTCAGCTGGAGTTCCAGAAACCCAGTTAAAGGATTCAGAGAAAAAAATTTCAAAAATTAAAAAAAAATTTTAATCAATAATAGCGTAAAATATCATAATTAATTTTATATCTATATGCGACAGTTATTTCAACCACAACTGCAATCCAGCATCTGAATCATACATAGATTTCATATTATAGGACTTATCACTAATTAAATACCATAACCGTGACGAAAATTATCTTTATATGCATGAAAATTATGGCCTCAATCAGTAGCGGAATGGTTAAAACCACTGAAGGCTAGGAGTTCAGCCTGAGCTCGATCCCAGGCAAAGAGTCTAGCTGCACGGTTGATTTTCGTAGTTTTCCACATGTGTATTCCAAATACAAGCCATTATCTCTTAGAAAGTACTTTAGGAACACATTTCTTGTGTATTTTTCCGTATTCAAATAACCTAACCTAATCATAAAAGTAATCATAATTCTTTAAGAAACAAGACAGTTTGACTTATATTTTCGTGGAGAGAGCAGATGCAACCGCAATTATCAACAAACAATGAATCTGATCGAAGTCTGAAAAGCAGAAAATGGTATCCAAAGACGAATAATTTGCATAAAAGGTGCTGAACTGGAACAAATGCATCGAGAAGAATTTATTCGATGAAACTGGCGTTCACTACACGTTCAGGATACACAGGGCAACGTTAATCAACGTTTTTCCTGCAGCAAGAGAAATAGCTCATATGGAAACCAAAATATGCGTAAAGTATGAAATACAAGTAGCATTTAACGTTGTTTGTTTTACGGAAAGATAAGTATTTAAAGCTATTGTAAGAAAGGAAACCAAGTACTGAAGTGATTATTCCTAGACTGTAGCTTCAGACTAGAGTTTTTATTGAAATACATAATTCGAGAAGTCTGGAGGAATATTTGAGTTATTAGTAAAATACGGAAGTCGTAGATTATCCGAGAGTAAATGTAGTAGCTGGTGATGATACAAAAGACTCTGCGGTAGATATGGTAACAGGATGTGTGATAGATCTTTTAAAATTTGAAAGAATCTATCTTATTTTTGTTATGATCTTTCTAATGATGTTAAGTTACACTTCAATCAGTGATACTGAAATAAATTTAATTGGATATTAAGAAATAATCCTCAAAAACAGTATGGATTTTACTTTATTTGTTAGAGAGAAAGAAATGTATTTTAACTACATCAACAGAAATTACTGTAACAGAAACTGCAAAATTATCTGTATAATAAATGGAGGCTTATTATGCAGCGTCTGATGATGAAGCAAAAGAAGGACCTTCAGCTACTTCCCGTATTGGTTATAAATTAACGGATGATGAAAATGATGATATGGAGAATAAAAGTTTAAAATATTTAAAACCTGTAGATAATCATGATGCTGCTAATAAAGAGTTTGCATTAAAATATATAGAAGATAATTATTTTGAACTCAAAAAAGAATTACTTAAATAAATTACTAAATTAGATAACAATTTGATAAATTTTACTCAAGAAAATGCAAGTTATATTAGAGCCAGAGAAGGAGCGATTAAAGACAACAGTCGAGCTCCTGATGATATTCGAATAAATGAAACTATATTAGAATTTGAAAGGAAATTAGAAGATAAATATTTGAAAATTGAAGATGTTATAGATGCAGAAGAGAGAAGGAAAGAAAATTCTGGAAGCCCAATGAAAGATCAAGACTCTGCAATAAAAAGTTTGTTTATATATGTATTGCTGTATATATGTATTGAATATGTATTACTGAGATTTTTAATAACAGAGCCTGTTAAAAATCGCGTTGGTTTTAGAATCTACATATATCTTCACATCTTGCCCAAACTCATATTAAAAAGGATATTTCGATTTTTGATTTTAGTATAGATACAAATAAAGATAAATCCTTTTTTATGCATTCTAAATAGAGGTGATGAGCAAAGAAAGGAATTGTTATTATATTTTATTTGAAAATTGTTGTATTAGACTTGAAATCCAGTCTAAATAAATGGATGTTAATTGGAGCGAAATTTCGAAAAATAATATTTGAACTGAAGATTTAATTAAAAATTTTGAAAATGCTGTTCACTGGGATTTGATTTCTATTAGGTAACAAAAATTATCTCATTCTTTCATCAGTGAATACAAAGGTTTTTGGTATAATATTTCAGCTATCAAAAGTTATCCAAACCATTTATGATTATACATGAAAATCTCATTAATTGGGTTATTATATCTAGATATCAAATATAACCTAAAATTTCGTTTTAGGTAACAAAGATAAAATAAATTGGCATACAATTTCAGAATATCAAACTTTGAGTAATTATTTTATTTTACAAAATTTTAGAAAATTGAATATGAAATTAGGTTTTAGATGTAAAAAGTTAATGGAATATCCTATTGAAGAATTGAAAGATGTTGTGGATTGGAACGAAATAATTAACTAACAAGATTTGAATAAACATTTTTTAAACAAACATGAAGATCAAGTAGACTGGTGCAGTCTAAATTTATGAAAACAAGTCACAGAAAATTTTCTTCAAAGAAATGTTGAAAAAATTAGTACTACATTATTATCTTACGTATGCGCATGTATTAAAAAATGTTTATTATCATAAAATTAAAAACCTCTAAAAGGATTTTCTAGGCAATAAATGGAAGAATTCAGTAGTCTCTGATATCTTAAAAGTCTAAATTTAAAAGATTTAGAGCCTGGGAGATACAATCCGATCTCATTGAAAGAAATTCAGACTAAATGTAGAGATTCATATGTTGCAAAAATAGAAGCAGATGAAGGCGAAAAAGAGTATTTTCTTAAGAAAAAGTTCTGATACCTCAATCAAAAAATTAATAAAGAAAATTACATATTCAATCATAAAGGTTCGATAGATGAAATTATTAGTACGATTTGGGAAAAAATTAAAATATCATCACATTTTTGTTCCAAAAAAACATTCTTTTTTATGAAATTTTTTAATACTTAGGGTTTGTTCCAGAAACATATATTTTCATGTAATTTTTTTAATACTTGAAGTTTTCGTATCTAAAAATCTTACATTTTGTATAAATTTTCTTCATATTTTTAATACTTATATTTTATTCCAAAAACTTAAAATTTGTGTTACTAATTTATACCTTTCTTAGCAGTGGGGACATGATAGAAATCTACAAAAATGCACTATATTTTTTAATTTTTGGTATCAGTTGAATTTTTATTTAAAAGAACTTCAGATTGTTTTCATTTTTTTTGTAATTTTTTTTAGTCTAAAAGTTCTTTTAATCCATTTTTAGTCTAGCATATCTAAAAAATATGTAAAAAGCATACATATTTTGTTAGGAAAAAACTTGACATGGGATAGAGGCATTCAAGTATTTGGAAAAGTAGTCCAGAAGAATCGCTTTTAACTCTATCTAAGATGATAGTCACTCATGCGTTGATGCCCTCCCATAAGTTGAGGAAAGACCCATGGAAGAGAACTAACTATATAAATAAAATTTAAAAAAATAAATCTGAAAGGTTTCAGATTGTAAATCACGTCAAAAGGGGCGTTTTTTTCATTTTATGTGTTATCTTTAGTTATTAAATATCATGTTCTTCGCACTTAAACCATAAAATCCAGTTGAAGAGCAATATCGCAAAATAATTTTAAAATGGGAATATCTTTAGGATTTCTGATACAAAGTCTCGCGAGATGGAGATAAAGATGTTTTTTCTATACAACGTTGCCATTGCTCGCTTTGAAATCCTTGAGTTTGTTACTGAAAAATTCGTTAACATTTTACAATATATGAAATCGATAATAAAACAAATTCCAAATTTCAAATTTGGGCTTCCAGATGCCCCTATTAGGATGGAAACGTTCAATAGTCAAACTTTGATGGTTCTAGGAACCGTCGTTTTATCACAATTCGAGAAACATACATACATTTATGCAGATTCTTCAGTATTTAATTTCTTTAAATATAATCCAGTGCGATAATGTTTGATGGCAACAGTTTGAAAGGTGAAACAACGCTTGAAGTGAATCAACACAAAATGCCAAAACGAAATTAATAGTCTTCTGGGAAAATTGCCTCTTCGGACTAATAAATTTAAGTTATATCAGTCTTCTTAACTTTTTATAATATTACATTTTAATTACACTTAGCTCTGCATTTTTAACTTTTGAGTTACTCACAGTTTCTTGATTGCCGACGATTTTTCGTCTTGTGTCCGGTCTTAAAATATAAATTTTTAAAATCAACTGAAATATTTATTTCTTCTTAAGCTTAAATTTGAAACTAAGGAAATTAACAAAATTTCATATCCGTTATTTACCCTAAAGTACAGAACAGCAGTTTTGTTATTTACAAATAAAATATTAAAGACTTAACAATCTGGCCCCATGATACCAAGCCTTCTCACGTACAGCAAATGAAATCCAGCTTATCAACAATCAGTACAA
>KK118461.1:55765-145665 GCA_000611955.2 Stegodyphus mimosarum
AATAATAATAATATTTCTGTACAGATTATTATGTTAATAATTTTTTCTAAACCTAGGTTCTCACTCGTTATTTAAACTGATTTAAATTGCATTTAATAGATATGCTAGTAGATAGACACTAGTAGACATACTAGTAGATAAGACAAGGAAATTTCCTTTTAATGAATTCAAAATTTGAGTTCTAGCATTTCTCACTAGTTACGCAACTAAGCCATTATACGTGCGTATAATGTAAAGCAAAATTAGGTATGAATTGAGTTTACGAAGAAGTCAAATTCCTTTTTTTAAAATAAAAAATGTATTTATTATTCATTCCTTTGTGAAGATTACTTTGAAAGTAATTTCGCTGACAAACGTAAAATTTATTTTTTATATTAAATACTATAACGCGTTTTTACTAAACTGCTCTTTATTTTCTCAAGTTATTCGCTTCCCCATTTTTCTCTTCGTTATATTCTCCATTTCCAATCACATTGTTTTACTCTGTACATAAGCCTACTTAAAAATTTATAGTTTTAAATCTAATAGTTTTGACTGAATATTTCCTAAGGTATAAATGTGCTTTGGCTGATTATTCATGTGCAAACAAGAAAATTTAATGCAAAAATTACAGAATAAAAAAATAAACAAATTAAACAGAAATGATACATAATTAGTAAAATTTTAATCCGCCCAGCGCATAAAATTATCAGAAATCTACTTCATGAGCACAAAAGATGACAAAAAACACGATTATCACTGGGGTTCTTAAGCCACTTTCAGCATTAATGTCACATCTAACTGGTCTTGCTCACAAGAAAAAAACCACAGAAAAATAAACGTTATTTAGTTTATTTATTCCATGTAATAATAATTATGTAATTATTATAATAACAGCATTGTTTTCACAGTTAGAAAAATTATTTCTGCGTGTGTTATTGATTAGTTAGTTTTGTGCAGAATTTCGGTTTAGTAGTCAGAATTTTTAAAACGAACCTCAGTTTCGCCTCTTACGTGCTTACGTGCTAAGCAAACTTTCGAATTATTTGCACATAAGCATGAGACTCGATTAATTTTAATGAAATGATCTGATCATTGTGTAACAGAATGCGCCCAGCATCTTGCAGATATGTTAAATTTTTCCTCAATGCAAAATGCAAAATTTGCTTGACTATGTCTCCGCAGGATCAAGCATCATTCGTTTTAATACAAAAGTGGAATAGGAGCAAACTGCATGGGGTTTTTCCTTATAAATAAAGCAAACGCGATCATTTTACTTTATTGATATATTTATACCATTGGAACAAGACACATTGGAAATCAAGAAGAAAATGCAAGTAAAGAAAAATTCTTTTTAATTATTTAATTTTTGAAACAAAAATTGTTTAGCTAGGAATTCCATATCGATATGTTTTTTACTCTTTTGAGAAAGAACGTGAAAGAAATTTGCTTTTCCCAATTTCTATCTATATGATGGATTTTCTCCACAACAGAAAGAGAACAAAAAAAATTGCGTTGCAAAGTAATTGATTAAGTTAAAGTTTAATTAAGTTTTAATTAAAAATATTTCTAGAAGAGCAATTAAAATTATGGATTCAGAAGAGGAAGAAGAAAAGACCAAAGAGAATGACAACCACTCCTTAGCCTTTTGTGTGTGAACGATCAAATTCATTAAGGTTAAATGAAATGAAATGGAACTTAATAACCATACATTTTTCAATTTAAAGCATATTTTAGTGAAATATAAAAGTTAAGATTGAATAAAAACTTTTAAAATCAATACTTTTACTTAATAACTTGAACTCAGGCAAAACGATTCGCCTTACCCAGGTTTAATTAAACAGTAATTTTATATTACAGTTTGCAAGAAGATTGTACGATAAACGTACACTGGTACAAAAAAAATGGGACAGTGATATATCTCCCGCTCTACTGGGCCGATTGAAGAAATTCAACTTGCGTTTTTCATGTCTCGAAAGCACAACATAGAATATGTACTAGATTTATATATAGCATTGTTATAATATAGGTATTTTGACAAAAATCGAACTTTTTCTGAAATGACATGCCAATTGTTTTCCATATTTCGAATCTAAGACTCAAATTATAGCAAACTGCCAGGTTTTGTAAAAATCGCACAAGTAGCTTTTAAAGAATTAGCTCTCAATATTTTAACTCCAAATGTTACTGAATTTGGTATATATGTTTAATAATATCTCTTTTTTATTATACTTATCTGATTCTTCTTTTCATACTTCGAAATTTAGGTTCATTCCAAATAAAATTCGACAATTTTTTATGATTTATTTTTTAAATTTGTGTTTGTAAATAAATTTTATAAATTTTTTGAAAACATTTTGAATTATAACCTATAAAACTTTTACCACCATCTTAAACTAGATGTATTTCTAAGCTAACCTGCAACAGATTGGAGTTTTTTATTAAAAATTTCCTAAGATATATGTAAATTTACATTTTGGTGCTTTTTGAAATTTCGCGTATTTATTATAACCGATAATAACGAAAATGTGATTTATGCACACTGTTAAAATTATTTGAAAGTATAAACGATGACTTTTTTTTTCCGCTCGTGGACATGAAAAAAAGGAAAGGAAAATAGGTTGCTATAAATTAAGAAGTTCGCCCAGTGAATTATTCTTGGCTCAAACTGAAAAATATCCGTCAAGATAAATTTTTAAATTTCTCACCAAAATTACAAAATTTAATATCTAGGCATAATTTGAGTCGTAGAATCTAAATATGGGAACCAAATTGGTATATTATTTCAGGAAAATCCGGTTTTGTGTCAAAATACCTATATAAATCTAATATATATCTTAAGTCGCGCTTTCGAGACATGGAAAATGCAAGTTAAATTTCGATAATCGGTCCAGTAGAACGGGAGATGTAGAACTGTTCAATATTTTTTGTGCAAGGTGTACATACTGTACAGTAAAGTAACTCTAATTATTTATAATTTTTTATTCCTAATGTACTATATTTATAATTTGAAACGCATTGCTTATTTGCTTTAGTATTTTTAACGTTTTACGTAATATTATTTATAACTCTTATTTCACGAACATATTAAGAATATATACCAAATTCAGTTCATTGAGGAGCTAATATTTTGAAAACTAGTCGTCCGAGTTTTAACAAACTTTGCTGTTTGACATAATTTTGTCGTAGAATCGAAATATGGGAAAAAACTGGCATGCCATTTTAGAAAAAGTCCGATTTTACGTCAAAATGATTATATTTGAACAATGCTATATATAAACCTAATACATTGCCTAAGTCGCGCTTTCGAGACATGAAAAACGCAATTTGAATTTCGTCAATCGGCCCAGTAGAACGGAAGATATAAAACTGTTCCATTTTTTCCGCATTGTACATGGAGTGGCTCACTTAAAGTATTCAGTCAGTTACAATCAAAACATTAGAGAATACTGGCATAAGTGCATTTTTTATCATTATCAAAATCGTTATTTTTCGTACCTATAGGATCAAATCAAAATACTCAGATTATATAAGAAATTTACTTTATTATTTCCAGTTGTTTGTATATTAAATTTCTGAAGTATCTTTAGTGGTCCTGCTTGAGACGCGCCACTCAAATATATAGGGTAATGAGAAAAGGTAAAATCTACATTTTACTAAATGTATTATCATTAATATAATTGCTATGTGCAAAATTATATGCATTAAAATAGCTACAAAAAGTACCTTATGAATAAAACTTTGAATTGAGTTTGAATTTTAGTTTATTAATAAATTTTATAACTGATTCTTTTACAAAAAGGCTTTATTATCAGTTAGTCTTTAATATCAAAGAGTAGCTGTATTATCATTGCAAAAATATGAAAAATATTTATCCGAAGAACATTGTTTTCGACAATAACAAATGTCATTTTCTTTTTCCCTTCCTTCTTCGAACGCATAATAAATGTTTCATTATTTCTTGAATCACTTGTAATGCGTTTGTTCACTTATTTTCCTCGCTAAGAGCAACTTAAGTATAAATTGTTCATTCTGCCCTTCAGACTAGAACAGACCACCCTGTCTCATCAGTCTCATTCTCGAATGAACTAAATCATCTATGTTTCAGAAAAAGACGTTTAGGATGAAACACATTAAGATTCGGACGAAAGTGTTTTTCCTTTATTCATCCTCCTCTTCTATTTTTCCCTTCAAATTTTGTAGCTTTAGTATCTTTAATATCTTCTTCTTATAAGGTGAGGTTAAATAATGACCGAAAAAACTATTGCTTCCTCTCTTTCTCCTTATACTATCAGCTTCTGCTTCTGACCAGAAAAAGGCTTTCTTGAAGACATAATACAGTAATTCTCGGTGTAGGATATAGATGCGGGTCTTCCCTTATAGTTAATAAAATATTCCTTTTATGTCGTCTAAGCGTAATGTGAAAAATGTGGAGTATATAGTTAAATAGAAAGGTGACAGCTTAGTACAAAATGATGTATGTCTTCAGAAGGAAATAAATTTTGAATGAAGAATTATCTCATAAGGAAAGGTAAAATAAGGATGATATAAAGGAATTACTTTGTTTATTCATTTCTGAAGTTTTCTTATCTCTTATAATTTAACATGTTACTGAGGTTGTGCTTTTGTAAGGAAACAGCTAAAGGTATCAACCAATAAACTGTTATTCTATTATTTTCTAAGCACGAATTTGAAGTTTATTTTACAACTTTTAAAATGGTGATTAACTATAAGCACGTTTATACTAGGTGAGAGTTTTGTTATGTTTACCTGTTTGTAATGCAATTTCAGTTGAGTGATGACTTTCTTTTCAAACAAAAGAACACTTGGTATTGATGCAGATGGTGATTTTTGGTGCATCTTACGTGAATAATTCATGATCTTCTTTTCTTATGAAACCAGTGTGCCTATTTAACTGTAATATTTGCGACTTTCTACTTAAGACAATATTTGAGGCAAATAGTTGAGTTCTTTCTCTTTTGCAAATAGTTGAGATCTTCCTAATTAGACAAAAGTTTTAATATTCGGAAATAGAAATATTTTATACGTACTAGATTTACTCGAGCGTTTTTCGTACATTTTATGATATTTTTATTCATTTAAATTCGAGGTGCGAAAAATGTACGGATGTTATCGAAGATACACTTTGTCGGTATTAATTGTTATAGAGTACATTCATTAACAAAAAGAAGATCAATTAATTTGTCTGAAAATAATTTATGATTTTGAAATTGAATAGATTCCTAAAGATTTAAAATTTTTCTCGATAAACATGCAGCTGGTAAATAATAATTGTTCGCTAGGTATTAATATTCCAAAGATAAAATAAAATTAAAGATTGACTAAAAGAAGTGAAAAGCAACAGAAAAGGGGTGTAATAGTCTCTACAATTCACGAAGAGACGTAGTAGACGTAACAATGTTTTTTTCATTTCTTTGTTCTGCCGAATCGTGGCTTATGCATGACAAAAACGGCTCATAAATAAAGTAACTCTAGCATTTTGCTCTTTATATCATAACCAAAAGCAATCTCGGCTTTAAAAACAGAGCTTTTCTTAAATTTCTGATTATAAGTGAAATTAATTTCCATACCTCTATCATCTATTCACTAATCATTTTAAAAGTTCACCAAACGCCCAGGGGTTTAATTAAACTCCATCCACATGCAAATCGTACTTGATTCCTGCGCATCAAGTTGTGTTTATCTCCAGCCATTCACTCTGAGTAAAAGTTTCAATTTCTAACTCCGCAAATCTTATTAACTGAGACAGAAATGTATGTAAAAATAAAGTTTAGTCTTCAGGAATCATGTTCATTCGTCATTCTTAAACAATTTAATTCACTTCTCTGTTTAGATGGTCTTGCCTAATATACATACGTCTCCAAATACGACATTTTTGAATGTTTAAGGAAAATTGCATACGGATTGGAAAACAAATTACAAGTTAGTTTTTTCCGATATCTAACATAAGCTAATAACAAAGAATTTCTGTAAATGACAAATTTAAGCAATGTGGCAAGTCTTTTACAGAAATGTTGCACATAAGTATTGGACACAATTAAAGAACGGACTTCTCATTGGGGAATATGTTAACTTCAAATAGTAATGCAACAAGCATTATTCAATGATTTCCAGCCTGTGGTATGTTATGCCTCTGGGAATACGCGTACATGAAAAGAGGTATAAACCTAGTAGATGAAGACGTTATCTATCACCAATGACGGTAAGCAACACATAATTATAAATGCTGCTGATTAAAAGGAAAAATATTTAGAAAACTTAAATTTTTAAGGAAATAAAAGGCTTAAGTTAGGTTCATTGAAAATGGAAAGTTTAATGATGGGTAATGACTTCGGGGATAACGTTTTAAGGAAAACAGACAGGTATTCACGTTACACACGGAGAAAATCACGAAAACCAATCATGCAGCTAACTCTTTCGTCTGTGATCAATCTAAGGAAATTTCCAGTAAACAGCGGTCTTAAACACTAGGGCTTCAAGTTAGGTTTTGACAAAACAAGGGAATATAGATTTTTTCTTTATTCTTAAAAGTAATTTTTATCTACCTGGTCCAAGAGTGCATATTACTTCTTTTGCATTTTAACGAGGGAAGAACATGAAAACATACCTGACAAGGCATTAAAATTTAGTTTTTACAAGCATTGGACTTGCGGTAAGAACATTCTCAACTTAGATTTATACTTCGAAAAAATTATCATAATAAACAGTTCCTATTTAAAAATTTATGATTTCAGATTTGATCCAAAAACAGTTGCCATTCTTAACGAAATACTGTTCCCCATTTCAAACTCAAATTTAAATCTTTAAATTTGATCTGAGTTCTGAACATGGTGCTCAGCAAAGCGTGCTAAAAGATCATATCGATAATGAAGCTTGAATTTAAGCAACTGAAGATTACTTTACTAAGGTTATGTTTTTAACAATTTTTTATTGATTTTCAGATACACACTATCATACATTATTACCCATTTTAAGCCCAATTGTAACGTCTATTATCGTTTTCTTAGTGATCGAGTCTTAATTTTTAGTTTAATGTGAATGAACATGTAATTTAGTTTATTTTAAATTTATTATGGTATTTTACTGCAATACAACGCTATTTCAAGAATACTCAGGTGTCTTAGCTCAGATGTATTCCTTCTTAATCGTCAATGAATTCATCAATTCACTCATCCTGACATTTCCGTTTTACAAAACCTGATGTAGAAAATATTTGCATTACATTAATAGTGTTATGTTTTGATTTCAAAATGTATGTTAATACCATATTTATTTTGAAATAAGTGATGTAATGATCAGTATTTATGCGATTACATTTTTCTGATCTAATTTATTGCAGTCTATAAATTTTATGATATTGGAATGATACAGGAGCAAATTATACTGTGGTAATAGAAAGGCGAGAGTAACAGGCTCGGAAGAAAGAGATAGGGGTACTCTGTAATTATAAAGTCTTATGAAGGGGTACGCGAAAGAAAAAAATATTGGGAGTCGCTGCATTATGCAGTGATGTACCCATTACCGTTACCGAGTGATTTTGAATTTCCTGAGACAGATTTTCCAATTTCTCCTTATAGCGTTTGTTAGGCATTGGTTGTAAAACTTGACACATATAAGTAACTGATATAACTTTTGTATTCATATTTTTAAGTTAAAATCATAGTAATTTAATCACTCAAATGACTAAATTGGTTAATTCGATTGAATGTTACAAATTTTAAATCTCGGATCTTTACCTCGGTTTAGTTATAGAATGGAGCCTACAACTCTAAAAATTTTATAATTCACAATAAATTACAGTGGCATCCTCACCTTGAAAAATTCACAATAGTCATAAGCATCGGCAGTTCGAATCCCGCCATGTATTCCGACGTTTAGGAATAGCTAATTTATATGCTGTTTCTCGGTTATTTGAAAAGCAGTAGTCATAAGACAATGCATATTTAGAAACATAAATTCCAGTAAAAATAATAAATAAATTCTGTTAGCCACAACATTAGAGCACCTTTTATCAAACTCTTTATTGCAATAGACGTTGAGAAAACATTATTAGTGACAAAAACTGTCTGCTCTGAAGTCCTCGTCCTGAAGTCTTTTAAATTCTTATATGTTGGTAAATTGTGCATTTTTTGCTTTAAAAATGATTGAATTTTTATCTTTCGGTTAAGGTTTTTATGCCTTTAGTTAACCTGAATGTTATAGTTGTAGAATTATCAGCAATTTGAAAGTTCTTTAAATGCGGCTAAGCCTAATTTTTTACCATAGCAGCCATATTTGTGTACATTTGAAACTTAGCGAAATAGTTGATTTCTTGCCAATCTAGAGAAACTAAGCTTCGCAACAAGAAAATAACGTCTTCTTTTATATTGCGAATTAAATTATTCTTAATCCATTCTGGAAATATCCTTTAAGTTCTTAAATTATCCCATATATTGACACAGCATAGCGTCCACAACAAATTAAGTCATTTTCTACACCTTCAGTGTCTTTTTGCCGAGTGAGACGAAAAGTAAACTTTCAGTTTTGTGCACTGAAAAATCTGTCTTCTTGCCCGCTGGCATAGTTGCTTGTTTTTGCGTAGAAACTGTAATTTTAATTATAATTTTTTTTTAAAATTGATTTAACTGTATTTGGAGTTTTATGTTTTTCTGTATTTTTCAATTTTTACTATAGATATTTTGAGTTGTTATGTATTTTTGCCTTGTCGCGAAGTGAGAACTGAATTAATTGAATGAGAAATATATATAATGAAATTCGAGGAAATGAAATGTAGGAAAAATGCGTATAATTTAATATTTCGTACAAGAAAATCATGTGGTGTACACATTAGGTTTTTTAAAATTTCCACTTTTCAAATAATAATAGTTATTGCTTCTTTTCTCCTACATATACAATAATTCATCTATTTGAACAATTTTAGATGAAAGTTTATTGATTTAATGCTGTTTTTAATATTTCAGACGTCTTGTTGTTCATACATACAAATATGATTTTAGGTGCGATGTGTACCCCACAGTTTTATACAACTTGTCATATATTTATATGATGCATGCAGCAAAAAAACGAGCAGCACGCGCTCGTGAGAGGAAGGCAGGTAGGTGAGTGAGCATTTTAACAAAGAGTATTATTCATATAATCGTTTTTTGTTTAAATTTTATACTACTATTGATAAAATGTACCCGCAATGCTACGCTTACGTATTCGTGTAATGCGGATTAACTTTCAGAAGAATTCGTATGTAATACATTCTGTAGGTAACTCAAAATTTAGATCAAAATTTTATGATTTTTGGTTTTCAAAATTATGTGTTTTCCTTGTTTTGCTAGCGTGATTAAATGAGTCGAAAGGACTTTTATCCTGTCTCGTTTTTACGATGGCGACTCAAAAAAAGAACAAAAAAAGTGTTTTCTAATTAGGTCAAGGTCAAATAGTGCAGCGTTTTACGAAATTATTTGGCTCGAATTTTTCAACGTTGCCATTATGTTCATTGGTTAAATACCATCAAATTTTTTTTCTCTTCCCCTCAGTATCAAAATTAAAACTTATGAATTCATTGCATTTCGCCGTTAAAATTAGGGCTGTTAAAAGAACTCAGAAAAGGTTATTATATATATATATATGTATGTAAGTCATAAAGAGACTACGATAGCTGCTTTAAAAAATAATTGGCGATCTAGAAACTAACATTCTAGATTTGGTGCTCTCCGCCTAGATTCATTTGCTCTCCCAAATTTGAGATCGTTCTACGTTATATAACGCTACTACCTAATCAATCATAGATTAGCTGTACTTGTACATCACGCTTGGTATAAATACCTCTGGCAGTTAATTACGTCATTCTTTTCTAGCTTACGCCAATTCTAAAACATCCTCGCTGCTCTGCTTCTCCGTCTAAAAGGATGTCGCCCCCGTTAACCTGCGTATATGAGAAATTCTTGTAATTGTTTATAATCAAAAAGTATATTGTCTACGAAGAATGATTCTAATGTGCCCAGAAATAAAGATTGTAATTAGCTGAACTTGGATTGTATCAACATCTTCCATCTTACAGCTAGACTATCGAAAGCTGCTAAAAGTACCGGTGTTAACTGCGCATCAAAATATCCATCCTCGGTCATAACGACTGCAAGATGATTCCTCTTCTATGCTTCAGAATTATTACATCATAATTAAAAGTCGATATATATGTGTCTGTGTACATTTTCATGCTTTCAATTATATATAAATATAATTTTGGCATAAATACGAAAACAAAATCTAAAGTAAGCTATTTTCTTTCTTTTTTTGCTATTGTAAATATTGCAGCCATCTAACTATACTTTTAATTAACAGGTTTAGTGTTTTCTTGTTTAAATTTTATTTAGCAATTTAATGCAACTAATATATACTTTTGGCGCCTCAAATACAATGCTGATTACCTAAAGTGGACATTGATATCCTAAATTTTGAAGACCATGATTATAAGCCTTATATCATCAGTATGGAACAGCGTAGTAAATTAGTATTTAAGTAAAATTAAATGCAAATGCACTGGTACCTGTAGAATTTGTTGGTCACTGGTGCTTGTAAATGTTGTTGGTCACCAGTGACCTACAGGTTAAGCATCACTCTTCATCAGCCGATCAGTAACCGATATGGAGCACTGTAAGAACTTTAGAAAAATTTAATATTAAAAGTAAATTGGAGGGCTCTGGTATAGATCAAGCATATTGGTTATCGTCAATCATACAACAGTAGAGCTGGCTTTAAAAATATTAAATCGGAGAACATCTATGCATGCCAAGGCTGTTGCTCTTCAGAGCTTATCAAAGCTGTTGATAATGGGTGATCTACAAGCTGAAAGACAGCTCAGATTAAATAATGGGTCACCAGCCAAGATACAGTGGAATAAATTTAGAGGTTATATGAAAGAGAAACACGATATTATAGCATTTAAAATCAGGCATAAATGTATTTTGAAAAGATTGTGAATAATCTATACAAGAATATGTAAAAGAATATATTTTGAACATCTAAATATGTTTTTGTCTTGGGATAGAAAGTTTCTTGCTCCCGAAAAAAAGGAACCTGTGATTGGCCACCCTCAAATTTATAGAAGTTTATTCAAGCTCTAAAGCTTGTTTTTTTTGGCCTCATTTCAAATTGAGATATGTGTTTGAATTAATATTAAATTGAGTCTCAGTGCTCGTGTAGGCTGTTGTTCACGTTGATTGATGGTTACTTGAGGTTAACCATCTATCACTATACTAGAGCTGGAAAATAAATTTAGACAATTTTTAAAATTAAAATTAAAATGAATCATAATATCCACTAAGCGTGTTTGCCACTGCCGACCCATCGGATGATGGTTACTTTCATTTGAGTAATAGATTACTCGTGTGCTGTGGTGTAGCACATATAAATAGATGATCTAGATATTGAGGGTCAATTATTGGCCAACCCATACATCACTGGTGTGAGGGAGCGTGGTAAATTTAAACTGATATGTAACTAAAAGTATTTCAAACGTTCGCGTGTGGGACTGAAGGTGTGGGACACTGAAGTAAATTATCTGAACCAGTTTCGCAATTAAAAATAAACTGAAGGGTACTGATGCTAAACTGTTAACCACAGATAATAGCTCATTAAAGCTGTTATTTATGATTAACAGTCACCTCAACCTATCCCCACTGCCCCTCAGTCTGTATCACGCACAGATTGAGAGCAAGATGGGAATCAGTCTTTACAATTAAGTTTAGATTTATTTAATTTCAGTTAAAATTAAAACAGAGCACAAGCATGCTTTCCAGGCTATTCAGCCGTCAGTTTTGTTACTAATAAAATTCATTAGCTGATCGAATTGATTTGCTATGACTCGTTAGTTAATTCCGCGAGACCCTCAAACTGTTAGTCCCTGATGATCAATAACAATGGCAGTCATCGATATCCTTTTAATTTTAATTTAAATAGCTATCTAAATGCATGGCCTCAAGCTTATGAGATATTGGTTCACTCCAATGAACCTTAACCTACATCACCTGTTCCCACCAACATTGAAGAATTGACGAATACTGATGAGCAACAGAATTAACCGACACTAATGCGCTCCAATTCAGTTTTACTTTATGTATATATATATATCTGTATGTAATATGTATGCGGCAGAGAAATAAATTTAAATATATTTTAAAACTGAAATTAAAGCGGAAAACACTACTCATCAAGACGTTTGATCACTGGAGAGCAACAAGTTGAGAGTCAATTGAAGTCAATCCGTATATCACCAATGTGCGAAGTTTAGTAAATTTAAACAGAAATGTAAATAAAAATCATATCTAAACTCTTTCATTAACGATTGCTGTATTACGGTGGTCATCAGTGTTGTTAGTCTCAGGATGAACAAGAACTCTTTGAAGGTAAACACCGTGTAACTGGCATGGGACAGTACAGCAAATTTAGGTATATTTAACTTCTATAAAATCGCGAAAAACGTGTGTTCTTGTCAATTTTTAGCTACTCGTAATTTACATGTTGCACTAGCTCTTTGTCAACCGACAGGATACTAATTTGGGCGATGCAATATAGACACAGTTTAAAATAGAAATTATATAGATGCGTATACTTGGTGTCAGGACTGTTGGTCGCAGGTAACCTATAGATTGAAGGTTCATGAGTCATAGTGTGTGACACTGGAGTAAATTTATATAAATTTGAAATTTAACTGCTCTACACTGATGTCAGTAGAAATAGATTATGTCCAGTAATCTATGTTCTAGTGTCGTAAATAAATAGAAAGTTAAAAAGCTGATAGTGGAAATGAAAATATATGTTACTCGAACATTTTGCTATTAAAACTGTCACAACCCTAGATTGTTACAAATGAATCATCAAGTCTCAAAACGCAGTACATCTTATTGCGAATAAGAAAATAACACTATACATTAAATGTTGCAAAAGTCTTTTAAAGTGTAGTCATAATACTATAAATGTTTGATGTTTTCTGTCTTGCTGAAGAACTTGTGACTATCTGGATAGAGCTGATTCTTCTTTCTCATAAGGACCAATTAAACGGCGTAGAATCTCATAATTCAGTGGAAACATAACCCATTGCGTCATTACGTTAGAACTCCATCGCATGAAATTTCTCTAAATTATCTTTCATTTGAGGAAATTACCGTAGCATATGATGATATAGCATACCCATTACAATGCTTTTGGGGCAGAAAAATAAACTATAACTTGGAATGTGAAAAGACTTCGAAAACACTCATCTTGTAGAGTTTCCCTTAGTTCAATTAACCAATTATTCCAATTTTTGTTATCTTTTCGGAACTCAACTTCCCCTTGCATTTCCTCGTCAAGATGCTAATTTAAAGTTAAGTGAAGTGAGTATTTAAACGGGTGAATCTGGGAGGTTATTCAGAGTGTGTTTTCGCTAGCCAGCGCACGTTACGAACCTGTCCTTGCTGTTACGAGGAATTGCAGATATGACTTTTTTGGACATTTAAATAATTATCACGTCGGGTAGGTTGTCGAATCAACCTATGCAAGTTTTCGATGTTATTGTAAAGCATGAAGTACGTGCCTTTCTGTTCATAGTTAATAATTGTAAAGGCTTATTTTTACTCTTCTTCTGTAGTTGTTTCCTTTAAGCCTGTGCGAGAAGTCGCCAGGTTGCTTAGTGGAATCTCGTAGATTTATGTGGCTAATAAAAGTACGATCCTATAACCTTGGAAAATGTTCATCTACACTTCGGAACACATTCAATCTAAGGGAATATCATTTCTGCTCAACAGCTGCGTGAGAGATTTCCATGTCCCATACTCAGACATTATGGCAAACATATATTCCCTAGAAATAAAATGATGGTTCATTCCTGGGTATTAAAGGAGAGTAAGAATTTCAATCTTCAATGCTTCTTGTAAGTGATTACAAAATTCTATTGCATTTGGGCCATAAATGTTGTAGCATCAGCAAACTGTAAACTTTCAGTTTCAATCGGAATTCAAATTCTTCTAACTTGATCCTAAAATGTAGCAGTTTGCGCGATTGCTGCACATTAACTTGGATAAACGCTTTGGATATTCTAAACCACAAAGCATATTTGCTAAAATGCGTCATTTTGAAAACGGAGCATATATCAGTTACACAGTTTATAACATTTATGATTCAGAATTTAAAACTTTTAAGATGTTTTTTTATTTACATGAATATCAACTACGTGCGGGATTCATATCTCTGAAACTCCAAGACTTTAGAACCGATTAATCATTTGAAAAACGTTTTGTTATTGCGAAAATGTTTATTATTTTAAGGACACACTGTTGAAAACAATGTACTGTTATAACTTTGAAGCTATATAAAAACCTTACGTGCAGTGAGTTAGCAATTTGCTATGTTGCGTATATAATGGCTGAAATAATTCAAGAACTATAGTAAGGCGATGGAGAAAAGTAATGTGAAAATTCGTCGCGGGAAAAGGAGGAAGTGTAAGTTATAAGCATTCAAAATGCGTATGTAACTGAAGTAATAAAAATCTTTTTTGTACAAGAATAACTGCCTTACATGAGCAATGTATATTGTAAACCTTTGAGAAACATACTATTTCCCTTTATATAGCTATTCCACTCACAAAGGCTTTCCTATAAATATTGTTTTCCAAAAAGTTTTTGGATCATATTGGAGATAAAACGCGAAAGACTTCGAAAATCTTTAAGGCGATTACCTTATTTTATTGATGAAAAAACTTCGAACAAATCTAAAAATGAAAATAACAAGTGATTTTTGCATTTTTTCTTCTGTATATTCAATGTTTTCTGCATATTTCTGCAAATTTGCTGAACAAGCTGCTACTCAGGAAAAGGTTCAGAATCTTAAATTTTCTCAGAAGGAATATTACTTTGTTATATGTAATTAATCTTTAAACAACAGTACAGAAAGTAAAAATAAATCAATGAAAATTTAAGGTGTTCTAATTTAAGGACAGTTCGAGCTTCAAACCATATTTATTTGCTCCGTTCACTGCATTAAGAACTAAGTCTTCCATTTTAAGAAGCCTTTCAGTTCAACAAGGAAAAGCTTAGATAACCTTTTGAAAAATGTTTCAAAGGAATTAGGTTATATTCGATTTCTATATATTTTCGAAATAAAGCTATCGAATTTCGTTAAATGAATTAAAATGTTTAGACAGAAATTTTTGATTTATTGGGTTGATCGGAAAATCATGTTTTATTTTGCTAACAGATGTCGTTAGTGCCTTTTTTGGAACAGAAGCAGCATGCGCACGCACCTCACTGAAATACTATAAGGTCACTCTTCTAAGCCATTCAATAAACAGAAAACCTTTTGATTCAAATGAGTTGGATAGATTCTACACAGAGTTGAAAATGGAGGGAAAAACTCTCGGTTTTCGCTATATTTTGCTTTTGTATTTCCACAAAGGCAAGAATGCGAAGCAAGCTTGTGAAAAGTTGCGTAAAGTTTATGGGGACGAAGCTTTAACGATATGTCGGTGCCAGTGCTGGTTTGGACAAATTGAATAATGTAATCAATCAAAAGTGGCCAGAACTCGTGAATAGTAAAGGCGTTGTGTTTCACCAAGACAACACAAAACCACACACGAGTTTGGTTACGCGTCAAAAACTGTTGGAGTTTGATTGGAATTGCCCAAACCATCGAACTCGTCTCACCTTGCACCTTCAGATTACCAATTGCTTCGCTCTTTTCAAAATTCGTTGAATCATAAAACATTCGATTCCGATGAGGCTATAAATCAGTACCTGGTACAGTTTTTTGCTTCTAAAGACAGGCTATTCTACCAGTGTGGAAGTTTGAACCTTGTTGAATGATGAAAAAAGGTCATCGAACAAACTGGGCATTATTAATTGAATTCTTATTTTTATAGGAATAAATCACCTTTGAAAAACAGTAAAAATACGACATGACTTTCCGATCAACCCGATACTTCATTTCTACTTAGTATAAAAAGTAACTAATCTACTTAGTAAAAAGTTAATGAATGAGTTTGCATTTACAATTCGTTTGGCTAACACTCCAGCGGAGGCCACCTTCGAACTATAACCAGTACAAAGTTAAAGGAAATTTATGTCTAAAATTAAAAAGATGCCTTATTCGTGTTTTCTTAGAAAATTGAAACATAAATACAATAGTATCCTTTTCTTCTTTCATCTTGAAGATAAATGGTTGAGAGAAAAAATGTACAAGTATAGGAAATAAATGATTCATGTTCAGCTAAAATCAGTTTTGTTTTGTGATTGTTGGTTCACTTGATTATGAAAAAATACCCAAGGATTTATCAGACTGTATAAGTTCTCATTACTTGATTAGGTTAAAAGCTAAATCAGTGACGAACATTTACTGATGTTTTTCTCAAAGCAATAATTTTGCAGATGCACGATTTGGCATGGCGGTGACTATATATTCGCAGAAAGAATTATATCAATTTCCGTTTAAAATAAAAAGTAATTTCTGTTTAACTTATTCATCTTAACAGAAATTATGTTTTATTTAAAAATTACCGTAGAATAATGATTTTAGTTTAGAATTTAGGTTAAAATTTGATACTGACCTTTCTATCTAGTGTATTGAGCGTATTGAAAGTAATGACAAATTACGCCAAGCGTGCTTTGCAAGCAAACGCCTGAGAGAAATTAACGGATTAAAATGAAAACATAAGGTATTATTTTTAAAAAAAATGATGAAAGAAAAAGAGAGAAAAGGAAAGAAAAAGAGTAAAAGTGCATTGCATTCATTCTGTGTCTTCTCATTGCATATGATATTTATGCGATTTTTAACAATGCGAGGAAATTAAAATTAAGAGCCTGTTGATAGAACTACAGACAAGAATTTTTAAAGCACAAACCTTTCAAGGCATACATGAGGCCGGAAGTGAACTAGGAAACAAATCAACCATGTAAGATGTGGGAATACAGTAGTTAAAGTTTTGGAATTCAAGCACATGTGGAAGTGTTAGCATTAACAAAATATTAAGCGAGTGAAGGAATTGATTCTTCTTATCGATGCATCTCTAATTACTTAGGTTATCCAAGATATTTTAAAGCAAACATGCGATTAGGTTGCATTAAAATACAATTTACGTTTGATTGAACTACGTTAAAGCAAAACACACTGTTCAATTTGTAGAGTCATTAGGTTAATCAGAAGCAGGAGAGATGAAATACGCTTGCCGGGATTCGAATCCCGGATCTCTGCAATACGCACCGAGCGTGCTGACCATTACACCACGAAGGCATGCTAAGAAGGCGGGAGAAATACCTTATATACTCTTCCTTTTAAAGGGCGACTGGGGATTAGGGTACCCAATCGCCAAATCCTAGTGGTGGAGAATCATCATTCATACCCTTTTTAGTTCGGGCGCCAATGTAGAGTCATTAGGTTATTTGGAAGCAGGAGCTGTTAAAAATGAGCAATGTCCTCTCCAGGACTCGAACCATGGACCTATCGAATACGCGCCGGGCGTGCTGACCACTACACCACGAAGGCATGCCAAGATGATGGGAGAAATACTTTATATACTTCCCCTTTTAAAGGGCGACTGGGGATTAGTGGGCTCAATCGCCAAATCTGGTAGTGCAGAAATATCATCCACCACCTTTTGAGTTCGAGCGCCACTGTAAGACATTAGGTATTTAGGAGCAGGAGAGCTGAAAATGTGCAGTGCTCTTGCCAGGGTTCGAACCACGGATCTCTCGAATACTTGCCGAGCGAGCCGACCGTGACACCACAAAGGCATGCGAAGAAGGTGGGAGAAATATCTTATAAATTAAGCAGGGGAAACATTTGAAGGTATATTTTTAAGGTAAAATTAAAGGAAAATAGAAAACACACAAACTCACATTACATTTGTACGCATAAGGCCTAAAAATGAACAAAAACTCTCTTCTCAGCAATACATGCGAAACAGCTCACGATTATCTGACTGATCCTGTGTAAACTGAGGTTTTTTTCCGAGGGCAAATCCTATAAATTTTCCCACCATTGTCACTTTCTTTGTTGAATGTCTTCGAAATGAAAAAAAAAGTAATAATAATAATACAAAAAAGATTGATAAAGAACTCAACGTTTCCTCCAGCTTTAATATAAATTTATAGCCAAACCGAAGCGATAAAGCTGCAAATAATCCAATTACATAACCTCATCATTTTTAGCGAAATCTTACAACGGAGAGAAAAAAAAGTTCACGAAGAAAAACTCAAGATTATTTTCTGTAATGTTTTTATCATTACATACATTTTGTTTTCTCAGAGCATCTGTCTAGAGAGATATTAAATATTTTATAACGTTTCACAATTCCCCGCAGCACTGGGTTTTCATTAATTTTAGGATATTCTAATTCACAGGCAGTCATTTTTGATGCTGTTTAATGACATCGCAAGTTCACTTTCACCCAGGAATAAAGTGGAAGCAGAATATTTATTACATTCCTCTCCCTAAAATTGAATTTGTATTTCTGTCCGTGTAAAGAACGTATCTCGGTTACGGAAGAAGAATAAAGACAAAAAGATGAAAAGAATAAAGAAAAGGGAACTATTTTTATGTTTATTTTTATGTTTCGTAAATGATGTTACATTCTGACTTGTTTTACTCAGTGAAGAATTATGATATTTAAAACTATGCTGCTTGGAACAATAATTACTGATTACTTGACATTATAAATTTTAAAATTTTATTTGGTGTCTGCAATAAGTATAATATTAGCAAAAACCGTCTAACTTCCTGACTAAGTTCTTTAACGTACTCTCAAATAACGACGTAAATTCGTGATCACTAAGCATGGGATATACACTCACTTCTAAAAGTTAAGCACGAAGATACAAAATGCAAAAAAATCAACAAATACTGCTTTGATTGACACAAAATTCGGCAGGAAAGTAGCATATATATTTATGCATAAAACAAAATCAATAATTATATATAGAAATGAAAACAATACTAAATTTTTGTAAGTTACCAGATAATGACATTTATGGAGATTTAAACAGAATTATGTATAAAGTGGAAAAAAAGCATAAAATGAGAAAAAAGGACATTAATGGGGTACGTAATCACCCTCATCTGTATACAAAGTTTACACCTTGTGACCATGCTTTCAATCAGGTCGTCAACCACCGCAGAATTAAGCAATCGCCATTCTTCTTGTAGAGCACTATCCAGCTCAATAAGAGTGGCTGGAGGTGGGAAACGTAAAGCTACAGCACGGCCAAGAGCATGCGAAAGATTTTCAATGGGATTAAGGTCGAGCGAATTATGCTGGCCACGCCATACGCGCAATCCCTTCACTCTCCAGGCAGTCATCGACGATGTTAGCTCTATGGGGACGTACGTTATCGTCCATTAAAACAAAAGTAGGGCCAACTGCTGCAGCGTACAATCTCACAATGGGTTCTAGGACTTCATCTAGATACCGGACAGCCGTCAAAGAACGCCGTTTAAAGATGTGCAGGTCGGTGCGGTAATCTAATGAAATCCCTGCCCACACCATGATGCTTCCGCCTCGGAATGCGGGATGTTCGGTGATGTTTTGGGACTAATTGCGTGTTCATTGTTCACGCCATATACGCTTGTCATCTGGCTCCAGATCAAATCTTGACACATCAGTAAACATGACATTGCCCCAGTCAGACACACTCCAATGGACATGTTCCCGGCACCACTGTAATCGTGCCCCTCTTGATTGGACGGATAGAGGAACACAAACTCGAGGCACCAGGGTGTACAGTCCACTCATATGTAATCTTCGGCTTACAGTAGCTGCAGATATCGCCTTACCAATGGACGCTGTAACCATAGATGTCACACGTGTGGAGGTCGCTCTGCAATTCCGCTTGGCTACAATAGCAATATATCGATCGTCCGCGGGGGTTGTAACCCTTGGGCGACCAGATAAGGGCCTTCGGACAACTGTCTGTGTGGTTTGGAATTGTTTCCATAAGCGTGAAATTACAGAATGATGAATGCCGAAGAAAAGAGCAACATCTGTGATCGAATGTCCTGCTTCAATGCGCCCCACAGCACGCCAGCGCTCCGAATCTTCCATTCGTCTTCTGGAAGTCATAGAAACACGTGTGTCTTGAAAACAAACTGTACGAAAGTTTTAAACACCTTCTATCAGCACTTACAATCAACTTCTGTAACCCTTCATTAAGCTGGCTTCTTATAAAACTGCCTTTTTTGCATATTTCTTGACATGAAAGCACGATTGATTGTTACCTAACATGTTTGCCTGCTTCCATCTACCTCTGCAGCGAATTGCATCCTCTTCAATTCTGACTGGCTTCCAGAAATTAGCATTTACCTCTCCGTGATTAACTTTTGGAAGTGAGTGTATTTAGTGTCGAAAACAGTCCTTATCCGTCCTTTAGCTTCTCAATCATTGCTCGTAGATATATTATTCCATTTACAAATATGCTTTAAATAATGCAAAGACTCATATTTCGGCATTTTTTAAACTCTAAGAAGTTAGTTTTTTAAAAAAACTATAAAGTAAAATTTTTTATATATTCCACTAGTCCCTATACTTACGTGTAAGAAAATTTTGATTACAAAAATTCATTACGTATATTACCGAAGAGTTCAGCTTTGAACTCTACAGTCGAATATAGGCTTCTCCCAGGCGCCGAGAAATCTCTAGTACTTCTCCAAATTACTGGAAGGCATATGAAGGCCGGATAAGGTTAGAGAGACATAGAGTATGAATTACAAGTATTCAATTACAATACCCATTACAGTTACACAGGGACTGGACCCAAATGTCGCTAAATGGTCTCCAAATTTGGCGACATTAGTCTTTAATACCGTTGCTAGCTTAACGATATCCGGCAAATTTAGCGAGATAGCCATTTATTCAATGTTAAAATTAGACTTGCTCCTGTATTCTGATTTTTCCGCAAAAGCATCACTTCTTTAGATTTTCATGTTATATTATGCAAAACAAATACTACAACTTCAATTATAATTTCACTAAAATTACTTACATATGTACAAAAGATGTAGCATTATCCCCTTCCCAAGGACAGCATGTCCCGAGCAATGCAATACGTGGAGAAGAAAGGATATTTACAACTAAAGAAAATCAATGCCATACTGAAACAATAGTTGCCATAAGTGACATAAAACAAATCAAATGCTAAACCAATAAATAATGGCCCAAATAAAAAAAAAAACATATACAAATAGGACAATGGTCTTAGAATAGTTTCTGTATCATATACACTAAAGAGACTTTTTACAATGGTCATAGTAAAGGGCCAGTCTGCTGTAATGAACGACTTTAGGATTAGAATTTGATAACTTACGGATCCGAACTACAACGTCGTCCAGCCTGCTTAGGACTGTGTAAGGACCATCCAAAGGTGACCGTAGTTTAGGAGAAAATCCTTTCCGTCGAATAGGATTTCATAAATAAACCTTGCCACCTTCGTTGAATCGATATCCTGTAGCTCTCGTGTATTGATCTTCGCGAACGCCAAGTTAACCCGCTCTCGAGCAAAATTGTGTATTATTTCAGACAGTGTCTGGAGAACTTGAATCTACTCCCCAGGCGATGAAGGCGCATCCGTGCTTCTGTTTTCATTTTCGAGAGGTCTGAAGTGTACTTATTTATAACAGTATGTATCATAAATAACAATTCAGTAATTCATTTCTTTCATACATACTGGTTTGGAAAATAATAACAAAACTGTGTCCCCCTCCCCCTCCCCCTAAAGTTACCAAATGACCAATTATCAGACTATAAGGCAGACGAAGGTCACGACCGAAGAGCATCTGGAATGGGAAACAGCCTGTTGCTTCGTGGACAGTACTCATATAAGTTCTTTTGGTTTGGGGAAACCATCAGTCTGTAGTTATTCATAATAGCTCGATAAAACTTCTCTATAATAGCGTCTGACTGGGGATGTAATGGTGTCGCTTTAGTTTTGTCTTTGCTGAGTAGTTTGCAAAGTTCTTTAATTACAGCCGAGAAAAAGTAAATGAAGACGTCCTCCGAACCTAGAAGTCCAGTGTCGTATCATTACATTATCATCATGCACTCTGAAACCGTGATAGCCTCTTGATAAGGAATAGGATACGTTTTAGTTATGGGTTTAATGTCGCCGTTTTTCAACTAGTTTTTCATCTTTCTTCTTGATCACTCCATGAGCCTGAGTCAGACAATGTGGAATTCGAAACTTGACGTCCGACCAGATTAATCAGCTAATATTTCTTTCAATCATGGAACAATATCGACAGCTTGTTGAGCTGTGTCTTTTAGACAAGGCGTCGGCGTTTCTATGTGATGATGTCTTCCGATGGCAGGTAGTTATGTCAAATTCCTGGAGTCTCTGCGTGCATCTGGCTATTTGGCTTTTCGGACTCTTGAAATTTAAAAGCTATGTCAAAGATGCATGACCTATTCAATCTAAGGAAATATCATTTCTGCTCAACAGCTGAGTGACAGATTTCCATGTCCCATACTCAGACAAGCTGTCGATATTGTTCCATGATTGAAGCAAACATATATTCCCTAAAAATAAAATGATGGTTCATTCCTGAGTATTAAAGGCTAGTAAGAATTTCATCTTCAATGCTTCTTGTAAGTGATTACAAAATTCTATTGCATTTGGCCGTAAATGTTGTAGCATCAGCAAACTATAAACTTTCAGTTTCAATTGGCATTCAAATTCTTCTAACTTGATCCTAAAATTTAGCTGTTTGCGCGATTGCTGCACATTAACTTGGATAAACGCTTTGGATATTCTAAAACACAAAACATATTTGCTAAAACTCGTCATTTTGAAAACGGAGCTTATATCAGTTACACAGTTTATAACATTTATGATTCAGAATTTAAAACTTTTAAGATGTTTTTTTACTTACATGAATATCAACTACGTGCGGGATTCATATCTCTGAAACTGCAAGACTTTAGAACCGATTAATCATTTGAAAAACGTTTTGTTATTGCGAAAATGTTTATTATTTTAATGACTCACTGTCGAAAACAATGTACTGTTATAACTTTGAAGCTATATAAAAACCTTACGTACAGTGAGTTAGCAATTTGCTATGTTGCGTATATAATGGCTGAAATAATTCAAGAACTATAGTAAGGCGATGGAGAAAAGTAATGTGAAAATTCGTCGCGGGAACAGGAGGAAGTGTAAGTTATAAGCATTCAAAATGCGTATGTAACTGAAGTAATAAAAATCTTTTTTGTACAAGAATAACTGCCTTACATGAGCAATGTATATTGTAAACCTTTGAGAAACATACTATTTCCCTTTATATGGCTATTCTACTCACAAACACTTTCCTATAAATATTGTTTTCCAAAAGGATTTTGGATCATATTCGGGATAAAACGTGAAAAACTTCGAAAATCCTTAAGGCGATTACCTTATTTCATTGGTGAATAAACTTGGAACAAATCTAAAAATGAAAATAACAAGTGGTTTTTTTCATTTTTTCTTCTGTATATTCAATGCTTTCTGCATATTTCCATGAAGCAAACAAAGAAAAACCTGTCTTCCTCCTTTAATAAATCTCCGTTAATATCAATACTAATACGCCCACATATCTCTGAGTCGCAGATGTTGTTTACAAAATACGCATTTTCAACTGACACCAGTTAATAACTTCTGAGCGGTATATTTTGCTTCACGTCGTTTTAATTTCTCAAGTTTTGGTTTGGGGGTAAAAGATTTTCATAATCTGTTGTAACCGTTATGTTTTTCTGATTGGACAGACATAGCGAATTCTTTACTAAGTATTTCATCAAGAAATCTAGTAAACCTTTCAGACCCCAGTTTTTAGATTTATTTAATCTACCAAATTCGAATGTAAGATCTCCTGATATAATTTTCATAAGAATTGGTGTAAGTAGGTTTCTATACGAAATTAAATCTATTCCCAAAGCTTCCAAACTTCTGATCCGGATCTCAGTACAATCAAATATTTTCCTTAAACCAACAATATTGCTGGAATTCTTAATTAGGGGAACACTTAACAACAGTCCTAAATGAGAATTATATTCTCCATATCTAGATTGCACACGTTTTAAAGCTGCATCATAATTTTCTTCTTTTTCATGTTGAACCAGAAGTAAGTTTGGGCAGCAGACTTTCTAAGGAAATTTAGTAAATAAACCAATTTTTCCACTTATTAGGATTTTTATGGATAGCAATTTCAAATTGACCAACAAATTCTAACCACTGTGAGAAATCGCCAAAAAATATATTTGGGCAGTTTGATGGAAAGCATTTCTGTATTTTCAGAAGGAGATCACGTAGGGTTCAAGATAATACTGCTTGTAATCTGACTCACACCGGAAATATTGTTAACATCAAAATTTAATTCCTCACTTTTTTCATTCAATTTATATTTGCTTTCTATTAAATTATCTAAGTATTCTTCACTATTAATTATTTCGCTTTCAACATCATTTTCATAAGTTCAATATTTCATCATCAATTAATTTCATATCATTAATTTTTTTCAGTTGATTGTGACAAAGAATTTTCAAAGCTTTCGAATCGTTTTTGTTGATATCGTCAATATTTTTAATTAGTTATTACGTTCTTTTGAACAAATCGTTTCTTTTTAGTTTATCAGTATTCATCTTGAACAATAAAAACAGAACTTAGCTCTTTTTTCACATATAAATGACGATAATCCAAGCAATTTTAAATGACCCAGTAGGGAAACACGATAGTATCGGTTGGTTATTTCTTTGTTGAAAAAGTTAACTCAGTTCCTAACAAAAAGCACACATTTAGTTTAAAATAGAATTTTATTCTTAAGTATTTTACAGTTGATGTAATAATAATGCACAGTGGGCCAATAGGATGCATCAGAGTTTCGGTTTTTCTAATCATAAAACTCCTTTCTTCCTTCCTTGAACAGTGGAAGAATTTTCATAATCAAAACTTTTGGATCTGATCTAGATATATCTTAATGTTATTTTTCACTTTCATTTGCTATAGTAGTCGATTGGTGAAATCTTAGTTGCGTTTTTCATGTCTCGAAAGCACGACTTAATATATTGATTAAATTTATTTATAGTACTTTCTTAACATAGCTATTTTTACCAAAAAAATCGGACTTTTTTCTGAAATAACATACCGATCTTTTTCCACATCTCAATTTTACGACTCAAGCTATGTCTAACTGCTAAATTTTGTAAAATTTGGTAAGAAACTTACCGAGAAATACAAAAATTTGTCTTGGCGCACTTTTTTCAGTTAGCTTAAACAATAATTGATTTGGCTCAAATTAATTTATGGTAATCTCTTTTCCCTTTCCTCTTTCATTGTGCACGAGAGGGAAAAAAAGTGCACCGTTCACTCTTTCAAATAATTCTCTTATATTACATTTTTTAATCATAAATCTTATTTTTAGATCCATAAACCACATTTAGCGTAATTATTAATTAGAAAAAGCTGCCAAATTTTAAAATGCGCCAATCTGTAAATTCATTCATATCCTAGAAAATTTGAAATAAGCAACTCTAATTTTTTGTAGGAAAGCTTAGAAATATGGTGTTACGAAATGTGCAGCTTCGTAAGATAGCTTCCACACAACGCCGGTTTAGGATTACCAGAAAATGGCATAGCAGGGTTGCCATATTTGGCGCGAAATCGCCCATTTGGCTACATTTTGCGACAAAATTGGCGATATCCCATAGACGGATGGAAAACATTCTGGAACGAATTCTTACCGGTTTGGTCCAGAATTTTCTCGAAGGCAGGCCAAAAACTATATAAACCCTGCCTGTACTTGGAGTAGCAGTCTAGTGTCTCGTAGTGTAGTGTTAAGTGTCTCGTCAGTATATCGCGAGTCTAGTCTCGAGTTGGTCGTCGAGTGTATCGAGTGCATCGTTGAGGTTATAGAGTGCATCGCGAGTTGTAACGTGGAACGCCTTCGCGAGTACGTTGAGTTCCGAGAACGACCGCACAGAGTCTGGAGATGTACTCTAGTACTTTGCCGTGAAGCTGTCTTCACCGTTATAGCGTGTTAGCCTGAAGGCTGTGTTGCTGATTGGTTCACTGTGTTTATCGTAGTTTTTCGACGACTGTAAACGTGTTTTGGAACTGTCTTGAGTAATATTTGTTAACAAATTGTGTTTTCAGTTTTCATCAGTGTTGTCTTTAATCACTCCACATCCACGAATCCGTACAAAAGCAAGAATAGGTTCTCCTCTCAGGATTAGTTTATTGGTAAATTGAATTCTTTGGATAATTTTTATTTTTGTTCAGTGCATTCAGTTTATACTTGCATTTTTATGTTAGCGTTTCAGGCATTTTATTTTCTCTTGCGTTTGTTATTTGAAGCACATTTTGGTTAGCTTCATCGTTAAGCTGCTTGTACGTGGCAGGTATTCTTATACTTAAGAAACTTTTCAAACATGCTGTTTCACATTATTTCTATTGCTTGCATTCCAGCTCATTGTACTCCTTATCTACTGCTGCTTATTATAGCCTTATCTATTGCTCTCTCGACATCTGTGTCTTTTGTTCGTTTTTTCATTCGTTCTTCCGACGACCCTCTTCAAAACTGCGGTTAAAACTTATCCATGTGAGGTTCTCCTGGGGCTTTACAAGGTAACTGAGCCGCACACATCACATGTGGCTCAATTGCAGCCGGAAATCCGTCCGGTATTGCCTCGGTTTACAGTATATTAGTATTACTGTATATTCTTAAAAGAATGTAAATTTTTTTAAGGAAACGATATTGTACTAGTTACCACGAGTTTATCCATGATTACTTTTCATTTGTTATGTTTTTACTAGAATCGCATTTTTCGAAAATTAAATTACTCGCACAATTTTCCCCTCTCGATTTTCGGAAGATAAAATTAGTTAAAGAAAGTGTTAAAAACCCAAGGAAATACGGTAATTTCTCTGGATGCTTTTGTGAAAACACTATTATAAAATTCCTATTACTTTATCACTTTTATACACACACAGTTGTTTTTTACGCACAAACTAAATGGTTATTTATGATCTCGAGCATTCATTTAAAAATCGCACTTAAAGCAATAAAAATAACAAACTAGCTGCTGTGACTTCATCAGTTATTCATCGCTTCTTTTTCATAAACAATGCATTTTGTTTATATTTCCTTACTTGACAGCTCAAATTTAAAGCTTTAAAAATATCGGATGTTTACTTTTCGATATTTTGCTACCAGTTCGGCTACCAGTAAAAATTATGTAAAGCGTAAGCACTAATAAACAAATTATAAAAAAATAAAAGTAAATATTACAAAAATGAATATAGGTTTATTATTGGCTGTAGGTTCCTTGGAATTCAGTCGAGTTTTATCAGAGGCTATTTGTTACTGCTAACACTTACATGGTATTCACTGCGCACAGCGCTAAAGTATATAAGGTAATGTTAGCATTAACAACAAAATTTTGATGAAGTTGGACTGGGTTTTACAAACTGCAAAGAGCAATAAATTTTAATTTTATTTCTGCAACGTAAACTTCGCTTAAATTTATTGATTTGTTTACTACTAAACGCTCAACAGTTATTTTTGTTATAATAATCTGTTCAAATTGTGTTAGCCCAACACGTTTATGTGCTTTATATTGACATCTTTATTGCACTGGAATTTAACAAAACCACAGAAAACACGCTACAATTTTCTTAGACCAGACGGAAGCAACCTCATAAAAATCGGTGGCGAAACTTTCTTTTCTTTTCGCAACATCGAAAGAACAAGATAGGCGAAATAAAAGCCAAACTTGCTCTTTAAGCGGGCGTTGAAGTGTCGCGACGACGATCCCTTAATCCTGCATGTCTTCTTCAACACCCTCCATAAGTTGCAGTTTACGATCAAGGATACACTTATTCTGAATCACTTCTGGAATTCTTTGAATGAAAGAGAGTTGCTTCCTCAGACGAAACAGAAGCGGAGAATTAACCAAGCTCATTCTTATTGGGAGAAGTCTAACCAAAAATTCTTTTCCTTTTGTTTCACGTTTTTTAGGAAATGTTTCGGCCTTAAACGTTATCATTAGAGGTAATAAGTAGATTAATATTTTTATTTGGATATTTTAGGCTGTTTGATTAATTTTTTGCTTGATAAAATTTAAAATAACATCTCGGTTTTGATTTCGTACTGTTGGGTTGAATCACTGCAAGCAGACTGGTTGCGTGGAAGTCTTTGTTTTCCCATGCTCAGTGTGAATATGAACCAGATTCCTTTGGAAAGTCTTCCACGAAGGAATGGCGTTTCTTAAGTCATCCCCGTCGCTTTCGTTTTCCTAATCAAAGTAAACATAAACCTATTAACGGTATGAAAGTTGTTTCTTTTCAATAACTGGCTACAAAAGCCATTATCAGTCTAATATTTGATACCACTTTCATAATCAACGAGCTAAAATACCCGGCATTGTTCGGGCTTTGAGTGAAGGGGCTTCATTTAGGAGAATAAGTTGGTTTTTTCGAAATTTCAGGTAGAGAGTGATTTTCCTTTTATTTTTGGTTCAGTTTTACTGCGAAATTTTACCGAGTTCGAAAAAAAAAATACTGGAACAGTGTAGAACTAACACGGAGCCATGAAAGGGTTTTAGAAAGAACTCAAACTTGCTTTATTATGGCTAATGTCTTTTTCCGAAAATGCACATTCCAAAATTCTTTGGCCAATTTCTTCACGGTTTTCGAAATATTCGCGTAAAAGTGATGGACAGCGTATTCAAATTCTGCTTTAAAGATTCTGTACTGCTAGAAAAATTTCTACACTGTTATAAAGTGTAAAGGACACAGTGCCATTAATGTTTTTAGTAAGAACAGTTAGCGAGAACATAACAACAACATGAACCTAAGATAGGTGACGGGGTTTCAAAATTAAAACTGCATCTAAATACTTACATTTACTATTTGCAAGATAACAAATGCAAATTCTTTTCTCAGCAGCAAAGAATTTTACTAATAAAGGGAACGCAACAACGACCGCGTGAACCTAAGATAAGTGATATGAGCACAACTTTCTCATACAAAAGCCTGGGTGTGGATACCATGGGGTTCGAAATCTTATGAAAGCCTTCTTGATTTGATGGTCAGGTGCGCAAAATTTCATAAAGATCGGAATAAAATTCCAGATCTGTACGAATTACAGACACAGAACCAAATAAACAAACTCTGTTCTCTTTCTTTATATAGAAGATTTTAGTGAATCGAGCTAGCATAATTTCACGAGTCCAGTTAGTAAAACACCGGTGTATGGGAGATATAACTATTTTAATTCGGCAATAACAACATATGTCTTTCGAGCTTCTGAGTCTGTTTATTAAATTCGGAAGACAATTATATTGCGAGTGGTTACACACTTCTTTATATCGTCGAGTTTTCTAATTAATTTGAAACATAAAAATCTTACACTTCGTAGAGTGGAAACACAACGTTTTACAGATGAAGGCTGATTTATTGCCTTTACCGCGTTTTATTATAGATATCAGACTTTATCAGGAACGGCCCTAAACTATTCCTTCATTAAGACATTCCATGGAAAATGTTAAATAATGATTTGTAATAGATTTATATTAGATTATTTAATATGCAATCAAGTGAAATTTTATCTACACTCATGTCCATAAATTAAGGATAATTTGGAGTCACGTGGAAATCGAACTCTAAAATAAATATATCACCTATAAAATCACTACACACATCTTCAAGAATCATATGCAAATTTCAGGAAGTAACCAGATGACACCGATGGTACGTCACAATGACGAGAGTGTAAGAGAGTGATATATAAGGAATACAGGCAAAGAAGTAAAATTGTTCGCAGACGCTTTATAAGCATTCAGTGCAATAACCGAATCGTTATGACACAAAGGACGCATTGGGATGATTTTTTACGTGGTAGAATTATGAGGACCGGATTTGGCAGTTACTGCCAAAAGAAACAGGCGGAGCACAGCCTCAGACCTGTCTCGTTAGCTCACGTCAGCCACTGGTACGACAATTTCAAGGCAGACCGTATACAGACGCTTAGGGCAGATTGGTCTATATTCTCGTAGACCTGTCAGATGCATTCCACTTACTGCAACTCACTGTCGCCTGCGGTTAGCCTGGAGAGCATACATTGTGGACACCGCAACAGTGTTGCTTGGGTGATGTTTTCCGACGAGTCCAGGTTTTGCTTGCAGTCTGATTCTCGCCGGACTTTCATATGGAGAGCTCCAGGTACCCGTTACCACCAAGAAAACATCATTGAACGACACCGTTACGGCGGTGCAGGTGTGCTCGTTTCTGGTGGAATTATTCTGGGTTCCAGAACTGACCTGCATGTTCAAATTGGAACCATGACAAGCCAAATCTACCGGGACGTCATTCTGGAACAACATGTACGTTTGTTTCGGGGCGCCATGGGCGCAAAATTTGTGTTTATGGATGACAACGCCCGTCCTCACCGTGCAAACATCGTAACAGAATATCTTCAATCGAAGCATATCACTGGCCAGCATTCTCACCCGACTTGAATCCAGTAGAGCACGTGTGGGACATGCTTGGCCGACGAGTTGCAGCCCGTCAACCTCCTTCTACATGTCTACCGGAACTTCGGAGAGCATTGTTTTTTGAGTGGTGTAATATTCCCAAGATCAGATCGATAATTTGACACTCAGCATGCGTAGGCGTTGTACGAACTGTATTGCATCGTCTGGGAGACATACAATGTATTAACAATTATGCCAACCATGTAATATTGGTTTTGTGTAAATAGGTGTTTTTTGTAGTTTGCTCCAGGGAGAAAAAATCGCTAATTTTTTTAATAATATTAAACATACAGCATCTTTTTTTGCTCTTTACCTTTTGTTTAATAAATAAGCTTTACAAATCAGTCAAATTTGTTTGCTTCTAATTTTTCCTTTGCCTGATTTTGCATTATTCTTAATTTATGGACATGCGTGTACATTCATGAAAGACATTCCGAGGGAAATCGACTCTTCAGGAATAATTATAACATAATGCAAAATTGGTGAAAACCTCATTCATCCAACTCTTTCAGTAAACTGAAGAAGATTTGTCAGAATTCAATTTTATATAGAGGACTGCTGATGAGAATAATGTAATTAAAAAAAAACTAAGCATTTGAATGTAATATCTGAAATAAATATTATATCTTGCACACATTATTTTTTTACGTTACTAAACACGGATACAAGACCTTCTACATTATTCTTATATATTCTTATTTCAATCACGAAACATTCAGCAGTTTTATGCTTGAACTTGACAAAGTATAAAAGTTACTTGTGTTACATGTTCAACGTACAATTTGAATGTATTACAATAGATAGGAATATGTTACACTATATGGTTATGATTTTGTTACAATGTATAGTTTGAGCTTGTAAAGTATAACTTTTAAAGTACTAAAAGAATGATGTTTTAAAATTGATTCAAATACGTTACAATATATAGTTGCGAATACATTAGAGTGTATAGTTTCAGCTTGTAATGTACCGAGAGAATATTATTAAGCATCGTTGTTTCGGTACTAATATAGATTCCTAGCTTACCAAGACAAAGAATGCCATTCAAATTCGGATATATTTCCTGTATGCTACATGTAGATTTTAACGGATTCTAAAATTTTTTGTAAAGACTAATAAATAGAAATTTTAAAGAAAGCAACAACGTTTGAAAGATCGAGGGCTTCGGAAAAGCAAAATTGAATGCAAAATTAATGAAAATTAGGTAAATTAGAAAAGCAAAATGAATGAAAATTAAGATAAACGAACAACCTTAGATTCTTCTACATTTTGAATAAATTTCTGTGAATTTCTAAGGCGATCTGATGTTATTCCGTCTTCTTCAGGATTAAAAACATTGTAAGGGCTGGAGAGGCAGCAAAAGAGTTACAGGAAAACCAGTGAGCAGAGTAAAGGAAGAACGAATGTTACACCATCTATAGAGGTAAGCAATAGTGAAATATGAAAAAGCTAAAATATTTAAACTTAAAAAAAATTCGCTTTACTGTTTTCTTCGACAGATGGTTTTACATGAACTTTTTTTCTGCTTTGTCGATTAATTTTTCCATAAATTTGTTGTTCCTCGTCAAAGTTTTACATTGTTTCCCTTGAAAAATTGGGATTTTTGTCACCTTGCCGTAACTACACCAATCGAAGGTTGCATTTTTGCCCAATTTTAATTTTTATATTGATGCATTTTTATTCATTTAGAAATATAAGAAACAAATGCGCATTCATAATCTGAACGGATATCCAGTATTAAATATTCATGAAAGTCAAACATCTTCTCAATTAATGATTTAAATCAGATCGAAATGATGTGGTGACCAGACAAAAGCCCACTGGACGAAAGCGCACGCGACAAAAGCCCACAAAAAAAAAAGCCCACTGTGATAATTGCCCACGCGACAAATGCCCACACCGACGAAAGCGCACATTGACAAAAGCCCATGCAGATAAAAGCCCACATTGATAAAAGCCCACACTGATATAAGCCCACCATGATAAAAGCCCTCACTGACAAAAACCCAACGTGCAAGTTAATAGTTTTCACATTTTTTCTTTTGTTTTTTAGTTACACAAATCAGATTCATCAAAAATATAAAACAATTGAATTAATTAATTTAAATTCGTAACAAATAATTGAACGATAAATTAAAGTAGCGGATACATTTTATTTTGGCTAAATTAAAACATTCTATGTATATCAAAAAGAAAATCAATCAAAATAAAATTAATGTAATTAAAAACATGTCAATGTATGCTTAACTTTCTATTATATTTACGCGACAAAGGTAAATGTCCCTCGTATAAATCCAATAAAGGGAGGTGAAAGGGAATACTGGTCATTCTACTAATTTTAATTCTGCAAAATTATAAGGAGTACGAAATGCATATAAATTTTCATCATGTACAGAGAATAATTTATGAATAATTTAACAGTTCAGGAAAATTTTATATATAATTCAGAAAATTTAATCTCTACATATAATAAAAGAAAGACTGTGTGTCTGTGTGTGCCTTTCGTTCGTGCTGCACGTAAGCTAATAGACCCAGGGCTACGAAATTTGGTACATAAGTGCATCTAGACAACAGCCAGTGCACCTCCAACCGATTTTTTCAAAATTCGAATGAGATTTTTTTTTAATTTTTAAGTTTTCTGATGAAATCGTATCATTTTGAGACATAAAGGGTACAGGAAAGCGAGATTTTACTATAGACATTCCATTTTCACATCGTCGTGAAAAGTAGATGCTTAGCTATTATATGAATTTAAAATAAATTTCAATTTATATTTGTATTTCAATAAACAGATTAAATACGAATTTATTTACCAAAGCAAGCTTAATATGTTTTCAGTTGGTTTTTTTTTAAGTTTATTTTTAAAATGTTCTGTTTATTTTCCTTTGATTTTTGGGCACGTTCAACTTTAATCTTTCCGACTCCTTTTACAAAAAGAATTTTGGAATAATAATATTTTGTATTTTTTAAAAGTTTTTATATAAAGCTTCCGAATACACTTCTCACATCTTACATCTTTTAAAATGTGGTTTTGGCAACAGTTTTCATCCTGATTATTGCTGATAGATTTTTGATGAAATCGCATCATTTTTAATAGTTTCATTCTTTTAGGAATGTGGTTTTGGCAACAGTTTTCATTCAATGCTTTATATACTGGACTGCTGACTGTACTTTCCTTTTCAGAATTTTTTGTGTTTCTTTCTTGTTATTTATTGCTTATTTCACTGTTTTTAAGATACTGAAAAGTTTAGCATGATGTTTTGTTTTCTACTGGAAGTTGGTTAATTTATTTATTAGGATAATTAATATTTGTGTTAAAAGTTATTGCTTATTTCATTGTAATTTTTATAGCGGCTACATATAACAAATTTAATATGGAGAATTAAAGCCGAACATTCTATTTCAACAAAAGAGATAAAAGTATCCTATTCTATTATAATAAGGAAAACATTTGTGTAAGCTATCAGAAATATTGTTTTAATAGTGAATTAAGAGCACGGTTTCAAATAAAGACCGTTCTCACCAAGACTCGAGCCCGGATCACTGAACTACCAGTGTTCAGTGATTAATATCACTCGGCCGCTGGTGGGCGCAGTTTTCATTGTGCTTCATTACATAAAATTCTCTTTAGCTATGTTAAAAATCGAAAAGGAAAAAATAAAATTCAAGTGTTTTTCAATTAAGAAGTTAATATACATTTACTAAATACAACAGAGGTCAATTTAATGGATAGCTGAAGAAAATATGTTGCAGCTTATGTAAAAGTACAATTTTTTAATACAACAGAAGAGGAATATAACATACGTATGAACACATAATTTATGATATTTGAAACATATAATTTTAAATAAATCATACTTCATAATGTGAAGAGTCAAAACTTGTATGGTTTTTTTTATTTATGCATAGTTATATATTTTTGTAAACTTTTAGATACTTATCTTTTTATATTGTTTTGTTTAATAATATTCAAGTAAAAGGTTGCTCTCACTGTAGGTTTGCCAATCTACGCAAATATTTCAGTTTATCTTCTTCTTGCTCATATCCTCTAACAGAAGTCGCAACCAAATCATGAAGTTTCTCATATCTTCTTTTTTTTTTTTTCTAAACGACCTGCTTGTGCATTGGAAAGTAATAATCTCTGACAAGCTAAGTCTCTCTGCAGTCCATCAAACAAAAACCATATACTTGGATGACTGCAATGAAACAATGAATTTAAAGAATTATGGAAACCTTCACAACAATTTGTAGTCTTTGGTGATCGCTCAAGAGCTGCCTCATAGTGGTTCCATAACCTCATTGGAAATTGGGGTTCTCTGCCTGCTGCACCTTCAATATACGTTGTAAAAAAGTACGTCAGCACTTCATTATAACTTTCTTCGTCCGGAAACGTAGTTGAAAGTTGGTCAAAGATAACTCTCACGTCACTGATTGGAACGAAGGCTAATGCAGCAAGAGACTTTAATTTCAGTTTTATATTTACGTCAGTCTCATACGGAATTCTTAAACCAACGTTACTAATTTTTCTTATCAGACTTTGACACAAATGGAAATAGCAGCCTTTCACATCAGCCTCAGGGAAAGCAATCTTCGCTGCATTAATGGCAGCTTTCTCAAAGTCAAGAAGTACTTTTTGAGGCATCATGTTTGGAAGCAAAACCTTTATTATCTCAAACATTCTATTATACGTGCCTAAATCCTTTTTTGGCAACAAAATATAAACACAAGGCGGGTAGGAATTTCCGACCTTTGCATGCCACGTATATAATTGGTAGAACATGCTTGGAACTTTATCAAAAGTTCCATCTCCGTATATTGAATCTTTTTTCAACTCAGCTAAGAGTTCTTTGTCCCCTAAAACAAGAATGCGATTTATATCATCAGCACCTGAATCGTACAACACCAAATTTATGTACTTCTCGGGAATTTCGAAATTTGTATTTGATGGATTGGGCAGATAGCCTTCTTTTCTGTGATGCAACAAATTTCTTGTGAGAGAGGATTGTTTCGGAAAGCAGGCTAGCACATCATTGCTTAGGCCAGATAACACATTGCCTATCACATTACGCGGGGTAGCAGCAACTGATTTCATGTCTTCTCTCATTTGGCTTCTAGCTGCATTTGCTATAACTTTTTGAGGACAAGAATCATGACAGTGTTCAGTTGGCTCCTTCATTATACTGCCATCCTTCGTTTTCAGGAATGAATGACATCTTGTCGAACGATGTCGTCTGCATCGCCAAGTCACCACTCCATTTACAGTTCGAAACTTTAAGTATTCGAAGCCCGAGTAAATCAATACTTCTTTGCCTTTCTGTGTTCTTGAAAACTCCATAGCTTGCACTGCCAAAAAGAAAAGGATTAATGAAATATAATATTTTACGTATTTATATACATATAAAAGAAAAGCATAATAAGCATAAAGTCTAGATTAATTAATTAGTGCTAAATTCTAAAGGAAAAAAAATTATGTACCAGATTGCTGAAAGGTACTTCTATAAGGTAGCAAAATCAAAGTATGCTTAAAATTTGCAGCCTTAAATTAAATATCTTTAAAACTGAATCAATAATATTTAAGAGTTACTTAACATTTTGAAATAAATATAACAAACATTTATTAGAAAACACTAATTTCCCACATAATTTCAAAAATTTGAAGTATATAGTCATTTTTACTAAACATGGATTCTTTTACTTCAGTATTTAGCTGTAAATAGGATAAATAAAGACTAATTGTTTGTCTTTCAAATGAATTTAGCAGAAAATTAGGAGGAGTTAAAAAGCAATTTTAAACAAATACACCAGAAACCACTATTTGATTTAGTGGTGTATGTGATTATGGCAAAGCTTCGAGGGCTATCTTTCTAAGAGAAGGGATGTCTTCGTTTAGAACTTTCTAAAGGAAACTGGCTCGTATACACGTTGCACATGGGGAAAACCAGGAAAACACCCATGCAGCCAGCCCGTTAGCGAGATTCGAACGTCGGACCGAACTACCAGTGTTCAGCAACTTTACCGCTCGGCCGCTGGTGGGCCCAGAAACCTTGATTAAGAAAGGATTTTTTCTTTAAAAGAATAAATGTCTTAGAATAGTTTTTATGCAGTTTTACGAATTATTAAGAGTCTTAAAAGGAATGAAGCAAGAACATTTCATGAGACAGAAAAACAAGAACCTATCCGGAAGTCAAAAATTTTGAAATAAAGATTAACTCTTAAATGAAATGTCTTGATTAAGTTTACGAACACTTTATAATGGTAAAAAATGCAACATGTATAGGCAGAAAAAGTAAATCCATTAAGTAAATTACAAGACAAAGCATCAAAACGCCAGAAAGTAATCAGATAATCCAGGAAAAATATCAAGTATATGCGAAAGCAAATTTTCTGTCATCGACGCATTTTCATGTCCTCTGAATGTTAAGGAAAAGATTGCTGATGAAAATTTTAAAATTGCATTAAATGAATTAAATTCATTAAAATATGGTTCGTTCATAACTGAGTCATTATAAAAATCATTAAAATTATTTATTATACCCCACTTATTACTAAACAGTTTGTAACATGCTACAAACTTCTTTTTTTTTAAAACCGTGTGGTTAACTTCAGCATTGAATTTTCGCATTTGTATTATAGTGCAAGTATTAATAAACAAGTCTGGTGTGTGTATAAAAATATTAAAATATTTTCCATTAATTAAATTACATATTCAAGTAATCCATAATTTAATCACATATCCAAGTAATAATATAAACAAAGATTTAACTGTTGTATCGTTATTTTAAGATATTCGCTAGGGAAGCTTTTGAATTGGAAATTCTAATAAACAGTTAATACATATTTACTTCTGCTATAAAAAGGGCAAAAGTGTTTGCCTAAATTTGCTCAGACTATATAAATGTAAATAAGTAAAATACGATAACAGATACAATAACATATCCTACTGGCATAATTTAGTGAGCTAGTAAATGAGAAAGATTTCGGATGAAAGGATTAAGAAAACTCTTGATAAAAATTCTTTGAATTTGATGGGAAAAGCAGTCTAAGCAATACATAGTCTGAAGTAAAAAATAATAAATAATTAATATATAAATAAATTAAAAAATGCTTTCATGTAAACAAATAAAATGAGAAAAATATAGAATAAAAATTTTAAAGAAAATTCTCAGTAGCATTGATAAAATTTTCTTTCTTAACTTTAAAAATATTGCTTTTTTAAATATCCCATCATGAATTAAAGCTATCAGTAAGCTCGTCTTCCTTTATAATTAAAACGCATCTGGTAATTTCATAATGATAATTTATGTACTGTGGGTACACCAAATGTGAAAATAAGATCCTATTTTTAAACTTGCGGTAAAGTTCTGAAAGAAGAACATTTTTCTTCTTTTAAAGAACGTAACTTATATTTTATAAGAATATAATTTTTATTTTTATTTTATGACAACTGTATAACTTTTAACCTTTCTCGGACAACAAACAGCACAGTTATTTCTCAATACATTAAATTCTTTTCAAATAACATGCATACTTCGTTTCTTTAAAAATTTAATATAAGAAGCTATTTTCCACCCTGCTTGCTAAATATATCTTTAAAATTTCTCTGAAAATTGTAATATGCGTTAAAATTATGAATATTTTTATTGTTATTTTTTAAATTATTAAAATTGGCAGTTACTAATATAAAAATACATAAGATCATGATAAATATACTCGTTGAAATTCAAATTAATTAAAAATAAATTAAAAAGAATTAATTTTTAAAAAGACGTATCAAAATAAACTTGAAAGTTTTATTATGGTTAAAGATGTAAAGAAATGCTAATGTGTATTAAGAGCAAACATGAGTCTATTAAGCTACTGTAATTTCAGATTGCGCAGAACATTGAATTATGAAAAACCCTAACTATACGTAAAGGTCAAAACCAATTATTATTCTCATAAATACAATAAAACAGTTAGAACTTTTAATAATAGGATTTTTTTATTCTTCAAACAATAACGTACTTATTGTTGCTTGAGTAATTTATATAAATATTTTTTTAATTACTAACTCAAGTAGGTTATACCTTTATATGTATATATAGGTATAACCTACTTGAGTTAGTAATTAAAAAATATTTATGTTACTTAGTACTAGACACATCTCAGGAAATCATTTGCTTCTATTTAAAAAGTCCCAACATTTCACTGGTTCAAAGATTTTAATGATAATTATTTTCAGTTATATCGAATATCAAAATCATTTCAAGTTTAAATCAACCCTGATAAAACTAATTAGATAAAATATATTTTGCGCTTTGCACATACATTATTGCTGAGAATTTTGTCTTATTTTTATTGCATTACATAAGCAACTTTTATTGCAGTAAAGGATCTTTCTGATAATTAGCAAGTAGTTACAAATACATTCTAAATGAATAAATCTACTTGAATGAATAAAAAATCACTTACCTCAGATTTTATTAAAAACGGGTAGAAATCCTAGGGAGACGTAATTTGGTGCTGGCTACGAAATCGAAAGTTCTCAACTAGTATCCGAACGTCAGTCACTCTTGAGTTGTGGGAATAAATGTGGTAAACATTATTTATTGCGAGTATGCCAGAATGAGTAAACCAGTATGGTCATTAACGCTGAACTGTAAGCTGGAAAAAAATAGTTGTACTGTAAACAAATCCATCCCCGGGAGGCTGAGAAAAGTCGTTGTGCAAATTCATTTTCTAGGAAACTATCATTTTTAGCATAGTAATTCGAAGATGAATTCCAAGCGCCACATGCTGGAGGTTGCAGGCATATGTAAACTTTCATATAAGCTTATAGCTTTTGTCTGCAAAGTCACATTGAGAAATGAAATAAAAATAACACAGATAAAAATAAAAATCTCTCTTCGAACGAAAGAAATTTTTGGCAATGGAGATTAAGGATTTCTTTCATACATTTCTTGAAATAGGCATCTAATTTGATTTTAAATAATAACAATTAAATAAAGGGAATGCTACTTTTAGTCAGCATACCTAAGTCCAAGAAGTTACTACTTGAAGGCATTTTAATTCATGAACGAAGAGAGAATTAAAATATTCCATCCTAGGTGTAAAATAATTTTTTTCTGCTCTTTGAGTAAATACCATTTCGCCAAATTTTTTACTAATGAAACATAATTATATTTATTTTCAGCCATATTACGTTTAAAATTGCATGTGAAGAATTTTATAATGATATTTTTCATTTTCACTTAAATGTACCAAAGTGCAATAAATAAATAAATAATAAAATGCATATTCATATTTATCATGGAAAATATTATAGCTAATCACGTAATCAAAAAGCAGAAAGTTTGTTTTCTTTCTAATAAAATAGACAAAACAGTAGTGATAAAATATGCAAACAGATATATTTCTGAGACATTAAAATTTAGATCTGAATACTCCGTTTACTATTATTACAAGTATAAATACACTTTATTGTGATAAAAAACATGTATCCTTTTCATTATGTGGGCTTTTATCATTGTGGGCTTTTATCAAGGTGGGCTTATATCAGTGTGGGCTTTTATCAATGTGGGCTTTTGTCAATGTGCGCTTTCGTCGGTGTGGGCAATTATCACAGTGGGCTTTTTTTTGTGGGCTTTTGTCGCGTGCGCTTTCGTCCAGTGGGCTTTTGTCAGGGAACCAGACAGCATATTCTCGCAAACATCCGTGCTTTGTTCGGTATTCGAAACCGGGCCCATCTGTACGGCACTCAGCGTCACTCGTCATTTAAAGCTGTGCAGTACCTCTATGTACAGGTATAGATAAAAGTATGAAAGACACTAGAGATGTACCATGGATGAACTGGTAATGCATTGTCAGGTAACTAACTCTAAAAAAAACTAACAAACTTTATAAGAGTTAACAAGGAAAGGTTGAGAAAATGCGAAACTGAAATATTCCAAATGATCTAGAGGTTAACAATTATGGTACATCTTGCAGTCTCACCGTACACCCCGCATCCAGTATTTATTAAAAATAATTATTTAGGACACAAAAAGATTACAATATAATTTCAATATAATCTGAAATTTACGCATTAAATCCAGAGTATCTGTTTTGATATAATAAAAATAACAGATAAACACAATAAGTAAGAGATAAACATAATGAGATAAATATAACAAGTACTGGGAACACAATGTTATAATGAAGTCAACTAAAAAAAGTGTCCACACGGGTCATATCGCTTGAGAATAACATCACTATGAGTAAGAATCTGAGAGCTTAGGATTTTGAGAATGCAAAAATTGGGAATACAGGAAACAATTTTGACAAGAAAGGAACATTATTTGCCGTTCCAAACTAATCAGACATTATCAGGGAAAAGTGACTGTTAGCAACAAAACAAAGCAATCAGACCTAATTTAAAAATTAGTATAGATAATTTTTAAAAAGGGAAATCAGATGTAATAATTAATGTGCCTGGGCATACTTTATAACAAATTCACTACCCCAGTAATCAGTTACAAAACGTGACTCGAAAATTACATTTAATTTTTCCTCTTTTTAAGATTTTGAACTCTTCAGTAAGAAATTTTTGGTAGGAGATAATGATTGATGACAGTATTTAAATTTTGCAGTTTTACGAAAGTAAGAGTTTTAAGCTGATTAAAATGGAAAATTGTTCAGAATGAAGTATTTTTATCTAACCTTCATTACCGTCAAATTGAATTTCCTCCTTGAAAAATGCTAACACCCTTTCGTGAATTTGTTATATTTTTGAAGCAGGCGAACGAAAATATATTAGTTAAAATTTAAAAAAATAAGTTTCATATAAATTGAATTCGCGGTTTTTTATTTGATTATTACTGTAAATATATTAATATTTCATTTATGGCACAGAGATCATTCTGTTTAACCAGTACACAAAATAATATTTAATTAGGGTTCATCGGGGACTTCTGATGAAATATTGGTGAAGTATCGTAAAAAAATCAAAATACGTCAAATTATATAATGAGATAAATGAAGTTTACGTAATATCATATTCAACGTCGGTAATATTCAAATTTGTTGACACTAGAAGACTATAAAATCGTATTAATGGAATCCCTACTATGTTCCGAAAAGTAAATGCTAAAGAAGCTTTGAAAAAGTGTCAGTCTTGTCCACAAATTTTCCAAAACATGAACTCAAATCATTATTTTATTATTCATTTATTCATAAAAAGAGATTTGCCTTATTATTATATTAGTTATATCTCTTTGCGACCCACAAGGTATTCAAAGAGGTATTTCAAATTTTAATTTTGAATTACGGAATCTTTAGGGGTTTTATATGGAACCCTAAGTTTCCGTGAAGCACATTTCGAAGATCACATACGTTTAAGAACTTCAAGTACACTGCCCTTCAAAAGTTAATGAACAGTAGGTTTTTTTGAGTCTAATTTGCGAATGAAGCAACATAGAAACAAGAAATTTACAAGACATGTTCACTAAACGATTCTTTAATGAATGCGACATAGAATGTGTCTAAAGTTTTCCACAATGTTGAATTACAACAAAAAATTGTACTCTTGGGAAGAGAAATCCAGTCATGGAGAAACACTATATCACAGTTTTTTGAGGAAAAATGGGGTTGTTACTTTACAAAAAATGGATTCTAATAAGGAATGTGTTCACCCCTATCTGCAGCGACGTTCCATGCTGTTAATTAAGTTGTCGGTTAGTGAAATGGGAAGCAACAAGCAGACATGAAACACACTTGTTCAAGCTCATCTAACGAACTTGGAGGAGGACTTAAAGTAGAAACCTGTCTTCCAAAGTAGTTCCCAAGATGCTCTATCGGATTCATCTCTGGGGATTTTGCTAGCCATTCCATCTGCTCCATACCATGACTCTCAAAATATTCTTCAGCAACCGAAGCCCGGTGCGGTCGCACATTGTTGTCCATCAGAAGAAATTTAGTATAAATAAGCAGAGGCATATGGGCGGACATATTGATCAACGATCTCGACTCGATATCTCACACCGGTCAAAATTCCTCCATGGAACTCCATGTACATTAAAAGCCATAATTCTCACATTCCTTTCCCAACCATACATATTCACATGTTGAATGAATGTTTTTCCAACATTTCGACTTTAAAACCTATTTTATATTAATATGCTTGGGACGGGTTCCTTGACATGTGTTTAAATAATCTTTTCAGATAATCAGAAAGAAACTGACAATTTATTATAAAATTTCACGACACATTAGTGCAACAAGTAGCTGAAAATAGTTCAAGGAGAACGCGGGTATTTAAGCAGTTCCTTAGCACAGGAACAATAGCAAAGTGGCCAAGTTGGCGAAAATGTTGACACAAGATTCTCGTCAAAGCCCGTCAAGAACGTCTTTCAGGTATGTCACTCCCTGCTTTATCTATTTTTACAATTCAAACATTGTTAGACTCAGAAGTGAAAGATCTACAATCCTTTGTGAGAAATAAACACTTATAAACAAGACATGTGATCGCAAATTAAGTTACATACAAAATAAGCACTAACATTTTCAGTCATACAATAATGCAAAATACTACATTAATACATAAAAATAACTATGCAATCAAATCAACTGAGGTATTTTATAGAAGTTTAAAACTATTGTTACGAATTTTGTACATATACGGATAATTTTAGCGAAATTCTATGTGAAATAGTTGTATTTTTCTGTATAATGTAACATGAAAATCTAGAGAGAGGTTTCTTTGCAGGAAAAGTAAGAATACAGGGGAAAGCCAATTTAGTGGAGAGATATTGCCAAGCTGGCAAAGATTTTGGCGACTAATTTTTGTGGCCAAATTTGGCGACATTTAGTCCAATTCCTGTATATGTAATAGATATTGTAATTGAATAAAATATACAATTGTTCACAATATTAGCTACAACCGTATCTTACTCTAATATCCTTTCCAGTAATTTCGGGAAGCAGAAAAATCTAGAAATGTTTCGGCCGAAGAGAGCTTCTGCCCTTGGTTGTGGGCTGTTCATTCAGCGTGTGTTCAGAGTAGTGAGATATCTCCGGGTTAGCATTGCTCTGTAGATGCGCTTTGCATTGCGTAGTGTTTAATGTCCTTAGTAATTTAAAGCACAAGTACTGATTGTATTCTGTGATGCTGTGAACATCTGTGCAAGTAGCTTAGCAAAGTGTTTGTTTTGATAAAATAAATTTTATTAACCTATCAGTGGACCTGTGTGCATTCAATCTATTGTGAATCCGGACGCTCGCAATGCTATGTTTATGATGAAGTCAATACTTTATTTGAAATAAATTGTACCAAATCGTCAATGCCTGAAACATGTTTAACTTTTTCTTTTCGATTTGTCTCAAAAATAAAAAAGAAAATATGATCTTTTAATATAGCGAGATCCTATCATGACTATCTTAAGTGCTTTTTTAACGAATCGAGAGAATCTATCCAACTCAGTTAATAATACAAGAGGCTCTTCTTCTCGTAGGATTTTAATGTTTATTTAAATGAGGAGTTGATTCCGACTACGTGCATATCTCAAATTAATTAGGTGAGCCATACTATTCTTAGTAAAGATGATGATGCTGATGATAACAACGAAAACAATAATAGCAACAATAATAATGATAATAAAATTGATGGAGTTCTGTAGAAGTGCTGATAAAAAGAAATTCAAATCCAAATTCCTTATTTCATTATTTTATCATGAGTATTCTTTAAAGTCTGTTAATAACTGTAAATAGTTGGCAAACACAGCTCTAACTAAAAATTAGCCTACAATTTTTTTTTTCATGGACATTGCTTTTAGCTGATGTATTGCAAAGACGACAGTCTGCAACGAAAATCAAGTCTGGATTCACAAAATCGGTTTTCCTGTACTTCAAATATTCCCACTCGTAGCAAACGCGTGTCTATTTCATTCCAACTACTGAGCTCTTGGAGACAGGTTGAGCTTCACAAGCTCATCACTTAAGTGTCTAGGAAATGTTGACATTGCTTTTCTGCGAGAAGAGCATCGCATCTTGACATTTTGATAGGCATAATTTTGATATCACGGGTTGCCAGCATCTTAAGAGCTACTCTAGGCGTGAGCAGTGAAGGCGCGAAAGTGATTTTCAAGCGTTAGGAAGATGTATGTGAAGACGATTAAACGGATGCTAGGCAATTTAGAACATAACAAAATTTCGCACGAAGAATTACTTACTGTTAGGGATACCGCAATAGGTGAGATTCAGAAATTAGTTAATTCAGGAGCAAAAAAAGATAGCGAAACAACTGAGAAACATAATTCACTCAAACAACTCTTATTTGAAATGCACATGATTATAGCAAAAAACTGTAAGTATAATGACTCTAACATTATTGAATTAAATTTGTAAGGCATATTTTAATTTTGTAACAGCTATTTTAATTTATTTGTGCTTTCCTATCGTTCCTCGTTTCAAATTACAACACCTTACCAGATGGAGGCTTTAGAATCGCGTTGAAAGCAAATGAGTAAGAAGTAGTGTTTAAGAAAGCTTCAACTTGCTTCGTGAGAGAGAGCTAGGTATCCTTAGTAGCGCTCGTTTGCTTTCGGGCTAAGTCTCTAGAAGCTGTTACACTCGGCCGTATATATCAAGTGCCTTTTGATAGTCGCTAGCTAAATTAAATTTAAGGGATAACTAGATAACTAGTTAGATTTGTGTTAGCTTCGGCTAAGTCTCTTAGTTAGTTACAGTTAGTTATTGATCATAGCAGCGGAAGCGTCTCGCAAGGACGGTTGACGGTTTACGAAGCTCTTGGATTATCGATAGCTGTCAGCTAAATTTATGAGATATGTGCATAAATGTTACATCACTATAAACGTCTCGACGAGTTGCGCATTTTGGAGTTTATTATGTGCAAATCAGATAATTAGTACCGAAGCAATTGGAATTTAAAATTTTCAACACATACGTCCGTTGCAAGCCCCTGTTAACAAAGACAGTAAGTAGGGGGAAGAAATGAAATGCTGAATTATTTGAGTTTCTTATAATGCCAGAACTTGGAATATAATTGCCATTCATCCTCAATCCTGGATAGTGAGTACCTCCTTCTGTGAAAGTGTGGTGTTTGTGGTGTAATTGTGTTCTTAATTACAGTAACTCAAAGTCGTGGCAAAAAGTGTCATTTTCCTGGATTAACACGTTAATATCTCCTCTTCTAGTTGGATTGCAATCTATATTCATCATTGCCAAGGTAGCAATTTGATTATCTAAATTTTGATATATCGAACTTGACAATAGCACAAATAATTTTTAAGATATTTTGTATTAACTGTGTAATTTTTACGTCTTACATTCACTTTTCTCCCTGCCCAATTTTTCCAGTCTAATTTCTAAGCGCAGGGTACGGCCAAGGGCTATAAATCACACTGTTTATCTTCTTGCTTCTCCATACGGTTCGCCCTTTACTGACCGCATGCGCATTTACAGCGCTACCTACAGGATTAATTTGTAATACCTCTTCATCCAGAACTGTTCACGTTTTAGACTCCTCCCTTTTTTTACATTCAGCTCCCTATATTGTTATATGTATCGGTTATTTCGTTTGATCCTTATTGTTTATTTCGTTTGTTTTCGTTCCGTGTTTTTACTGAATAATAAGCATTCATGAACTTTGTATGTAATTTATGTGATGTGATATGATTCTTGATTTAATTGTATTATTTTGACACTGTAAAATGCATGTATTGGTATTGGCAAATATTCATACAGAAGAGGTGGTCCCAACTGAGAAAATTTTTCTAGATAGTTTTTTATAAGTTCCAGTCGGGAATTTTCTAAGTAAGTGCGTTAGATTTAAAATCACTTTATAAACTTTTGCTATGCTAAGTGCCTTAATTATTTTAATTCACACTTAACCGTCGAAATTTTAGATATACATTCTCCTTAACTTCCCATTACCAGCTCACTAATTCCAATAGCTCTACTCGCAATATTTCCAGCATCATTTTCATTTTAATTACTTTTAATTAGATTTAATTAGACTTTATTTCTCTTGTTTTTTCCCTTTTAATAGCCTTACAGTTCTCTAACTAATTTTTTCCCATTCCCCTAAGCTTTAGCTTTCACTAGATACTCAGTTTATAGTTAACGCTTGCACACTCAAACCGACTCTGCCTCGAGCCCCCGGCCTCCAGTTTATTTCCCCCAATAACTTCGAATCTACAATTATTCTCGGTAAAACTCACTCTGTTTTGTATCACTCTTTTTTTTTTAAAAAAGTCAGTCTATAGTCACATAGCCGGATTTGATTTTTTCTGCATTATAGTTTTTAACCGTAATTTATAATTAATTAACTATTTATTCTGTTTTGTATTGCCTTGTATTTAATCAACTGTTTAATGTATTAATATTTGTATTTAATAAATTATTTAATTATAACTAATTAACTATTTATTCTATTTTGTATTACTTTGTATTTAAAAAATCAGTCACATAGCCTGTTTTGATTTTCTCTGCATTATAATTAATAACTATAATTTATAATTAATTAACTATTTTTGCAAAAGTGAAGCAGCCCTGGTGGCTATACTTGCAGTAATAAAATTGGCCAGAGTTCATTCTCAGGTCAACATCTGTATTCCCGCTTTAACTTGTCATTATTTAATTCAAGTAATTATATGTTACCTGTCTATCTCTTTGAAATATGTCTGTAGCCATTTCGCTGACTACAGTTTATTAACATAGATTTCACTAACTCACGTATAAGTTTTCCATTCTTCTGGTTAGGATTACGTTTTTGTAAGAGCTTATATGCATACACTGTACACTCATGGCATCTAACGATTTTTCAGCACGGTACTCAAATAACAGTGTAGATGCCGCTGATAATTTCATTCCTTAAGTGTAGATAGTCGATACTTCAAAAACTGGAGAATTAACTGAGGCAACATACAACACTCCTCCTTCCTCTACAACTGCTACGAAGCAGCTGGATTGTAGCGTATCTTCTGTTCTCTCTACCCCAACGTCACCCTCTTCTTCCAGGAAGTTTTCGGCATGGTCTGAGCCTCATCAGCTGTCTTTCTCTCTCGACAATCAAGTATCACTTAAACAAGCTTCTCCACTTACGAGAGTGGTAAAAGTAAATCGACTGATTGATAACATTTTATCACATATCGTACATAACAGGGGAAGTCACAAGCTGACTGATACTGACATTTTTGTATTCAGTGAACATCTTGCTGAGATTTCAACTTTCAACAACTTTCAGAGCAAGAAGCTACCGTTGCTAGGAAGGAAGGAGTTATTAAGGCGCTAAGTGACTTTAGTATCCAAACAGTCTAGGTCAGTAATCGCAGGGAACACAAAGGAGCCTTATAAGCAAGAAGCCTTACAAGGAATAAGCACACATTCTTCAGCTTACCCTCGAAAACCTCTTCACACTAGTGAAGAAGACATATTACACAGTGAAGTGGTCATTGATAGTGAAGTACAATTCACAGAAGTCGTCAGACGAAGGAAACCTAAAAAGCCAGAAGCACTAGTTAGAACACAAACGAAAATCAATTCGGCATCTCTAGTAAGTCCAAATTCTTCAAAGCCTCCTTCTCCTGAACACGTTCTCCTGGTAAGCTCCAGGGACTCGAATAGGACCCCCAAAAGTATACGGAATCAGTTTGCTTCGGAATTAAGTACACATTAGTTGGGGGCAGTTATAATTCAAATTCGTCCTACTAGAAGTCGAGAGCTTTTAATCCGGTGTCGTACTGATTCTGATATCCTTTAAATACGGAAAGCAGTTGAAGAAATGCCACTTTTCAAGCACACTCCGTTGTTGCGCCAACCTCGTTCCAGGAGAGGCAAGATTATCATTTTTGTAGTTTCGGCAGACTCTCAGCCTGAACAAATTTCTGCTACTTTATCGGGCTTGTGCCAGAGCACTCCCCAGGGTCCTTTCTACCAAGTCACTTTACAAGATCCCGTGATCCTCATCAAGTCAACTGGATTGTAGAAGTAGATCCTGCATTGGAAGAATATACATTGGTTTTTCTTCCTGCCCTTTAAAGAAGTACATAAGAATTCTCAGGTGCTTCCATTGTCAACAATTCGGACATCTAAGCAGATATTGTAGAAATCAGCCAGCCTGTGCTCACTGAGGATTTAAACATAAATCTTCAGACTGTATGTCAGAAACACAGAGCTGCGTTAATTGTTCACGCGCTAACCAATCAGAAGATAAGGCTCACCCGATAGATCATACTGCTAGCAGTAGGAACTGCCTCACATTTCAGGAACTACTTCGTCGTTCTAAAGGAAGCACTTCTTTATAGAAATGGATGCCCAGAAACACAATAGCATTCAAGAGCTACAAGGAATGCACTTTATTCAGTGTAATTTACAACGCTCAAGAGCGGCAACAATCAATGTCTTGCAATTCAAAAATAATCTTAGTGCCAATATTCTTCTAATGCAAGAACCCTAAATCCAACAGGATAGATTTACCGGCCACCAGTAAAATTTACCTGTCAGATAATAAGCTGGTTGGCATAGTTTATGATCGTCTATTTACTCCAGTTTTACTGAGGAGTACAAATGACACAGTTTCCATCATCTCTGAAAACTTACGACAAAAGCTTGCAATCACCTCGGCTTACTTCTCTCCTAGTGCAGATTTAGATCATATTATCAGAGTGATAGAACTATGTCTTCCTTCTTCAGCAACACATGGTATCATCGGGGGAGACTTCAATACCACCAGTTCACTATGGGGAGCAAGGAAGGATAATTCGGGAGCGTCAACGGTTATAGAATTCGCTTCAGCGAATAAGTATATCATGATCAAACCCCTAATTCTCCACCGACGTTCTGGAACTCGCGAGCAGAAGGATGGCCAGACTTGAACTTAGCTCTATCACATACTGCATCATTTATTCAAAACTGGAGAGCTGAGGAGGAATTCACTGTTAGTGATCACCGCTTGATAACTATTGAACTAGGCCTACCCACCAATTTCGCAGTTAAGCAAAGGTATAAAACTAGATATGGTGGGCATAAGCGGCTTGTGGATCACTTGCTTCAGCATTCTCATAACGTAATTGCCTTTTTTCAAAAGAGTACTAATCAATAGATGCTGGATCAAACATACCAACGGTTTCTGGCTTTATCAGAGTAATACTAAGACACACTGGTGGACTCAAGAACTCAGGTCGGAATGAAGTAGAGCTCAAGCTACAAGCGATTTAAAAAGGATAGAGAGCTATATAAAACCCCATTTACCAGGTTAAGACTTCCTCTTAACGCACCTATTGCACGTAGACAACAAAAGCTTACGGACAAGGATTTAAAATAGCATGGAAACAAGTATTTAGACCATCGACTATTCTATGGAACATGTTACAAACAGCGTCATCACAGGTGGAAGTACTTAAACATCTACTTGACAGCGTTTTTTAGGAAGATAATCCTGCTCATGATAATGAATTACGTAAGATCATTAGAAATAACTTTGATAATTACTATAATAGAAGATATTTTGATAACGAACCAATCCCAACTGCTCTGGAGGTAGGACGTATTCTTAAGGCTCTGAACATTAACAATGCGCCAGCTCCAGATGGAGTGTATAACACTCTCATCAGGGTTATCTATGACAAAATTCCAGATCTTCTTATGGCAGCTGTCATAGTTTGCTGGAAAATTCGTAGCTTTCCCCAGGATACAAAGGTAGCAGAGATGGCTTTCTTCCTAAAACAAGGAAGGAATCCAGGGTCCCCATTCTCATATCGACCAGTTTGTCTTCTTCCATCATTTGGTAAACTTTTAGAAAGAATTATCTTGGCCCGCCTCCAGCTTTATCTCAATAGGATCTAGGGCATCCGTATTCAACAACATGGCTTCAAAGCGGGTTCTTCTACAGAACACGCATTACAGCACTTGTTACAAATCATGACATCTAACAGAAGAGCAGACCGACATACCGCAATAGTTGCACTAGACGTTAAAGATGCTTTTGATTCTTTCTGGTGTCCTGACATTATCCACAGCCTTGAACTGACTGGCTGTCCAGGCACCTTAATGGATCTTGTAAGAAGTTACTTGGAGGATAGATATGTACAGGTCACCTTAGATGGAGGAATGGCTATGAAATCCCTTAAGAGAGGCTGCTCACAGGGATCGTGTCTGGGCCCGACATTATAGAATGCTGTTGCCAATTCCGTATTCTATCTCTATGACGGCAAAGAAGGAGTCTATTTACTGGCGTATGCAGACAACTTCTCCTCATTATATCAGGGCGAAGTGACTTGGAACGGACGACCCAAGAGAACATTAACATTTTTGCAGAATGGGCAAAGAAGCACAAGCTCCGAATTTCTGCAAATAAAACAAATGCCTTGGTAATTGAAAAGAAAAGCCCGCTACGAAGGAACCCGTGCCTTAGTCTTGAAGGGGTTTCTATTAAATGTGTAAAAGAACTAAAATACCTATGAGTGATCATCGATTCCAAGCTTTCGTGGTTACCTCACTTAAAACACGTGAAATAACGGATTACTGCTTTGACAAATAGAATAAAAATGACTACCTCACTACGGTGGGGAATTCCAGGCAAGCTACTCAAGATATGGTATATGACTGTCGCCCGAAAGGATCATCTTATATGGAGTAGCGATCTGGGGTACACCGGTCGCATCACACATGAGATGTATGCTTAATTCTATCCAGCGACAACAACTCTTTATGATCTGCAGGTCACCTCCGACGGCGGCACTACAAATACTAATACAAATAATAGCGAGAACGCCTCCTCCTGACTTAGTCACAGAGCGAGAAGCTACGATATTAAAGTTTTCTCACCTTGGAGTCACCGTTAATCTATGAGGACAAGAATGCGTCACTTCAGATTATGAACATCATAGCCCAGAAGATCCTGCCACCCAGCGACAAATAACTCACAGGAGTATATCTCACTTATGAAAACAAATGGCCTCAATAGTGCGGATGAAATCTACACAGACGGCTCTATATCTTTAGAGGGAACAGGCAGTGGCCTCTCTATATCGAAAATAATAGAGTCATTTACCAGTGGCAAAGGAAACTGGGTACTTTTAACTCAGTTTTTCAGGCAGAATTGCTAACAATTAGAGCAGCTATTTATGTGTCTAAAGCACCTCTATCATCTAATCACATATATATGGACTCAGCTTCAAGTTTAACTGTAATAGCAGGGACTGCTATTACAGTTAAACTTGAAGTGAATAATATTAGTGAATAATATTAGACATCTGCTGCTACAAATCTTCCACTCAGACAATAGGCCTCATCTGCACTGGATCCCCTCACATATTGGCATACATGGCAATGAAATGGCTGATCACATTACCAAAGAAGCGGCATGTTCTACCAGACTCCCAGAATTACCGGCTCCTTATCCGGTCTGTTTTCTCAAGCAACAAACAATATCTCAACTTATGACTAAATGGCAAGACGAGTGGAATAGAAGATCCACAGGACGAAGAGTATATTAGAAGATCCCTAGGGTCTCCCTGGATAGACATATTCAGCCTTACTATACCACTCACTTTTTGACGGACCATGGCTCCTTTCCCCCTTATCTCTACCGCTTTAAGATTAGGGAAAATGCATCTTGTGACTGTGGAGAAGAAGGCAGCCAGGACCACTTTGCATTTAGCTGCAATTTACTTAGGAATCAGAGACTCAGGCAGCCAAGTGATAATAATAAGCCCATGTGCTACAAGAGCCTCCAATATAATAAGTATGCAACCACTCGGCTCAAAAGCATTATTGACTGGTGTGCAGATAAATATTCTTAGCATGGGCAAACAATTTCAGCATAATCAGTTCATTAAGGGAATACTGTAAATGGATACGAGGGATAGCCCATTTGTAATTGCAGGAAGATTATGGAAATTAGAATGCTCTATGTCTATGGGAGTACATTAGTGCTGTGCTCTGGTACAATACATTATCAATGTATCTTCAACTGAGCGTGCCTTGTAATATATCTGTAATTATATTAAATATTGGTAATTATATTTTGGAACTTATATATTAGTATTTGCATTAGTAAGCGTGTTATATCATTTTAGCAATTGTGCAGGTTACTATTTAGTAGTTTTTTTTGCAGCAGTCCGACGTTGCGTTATAAGGTACAATAACTGTTTAAGTATCAGCAATTGTATAATGAACTGGATTATGTAAGATGAAGCTCTATTTGTGTAACGCTTCAGTTTATGCCAAAAGGTTTAAAAAACAAAACAAAAAAATGGGAACTGAACAAAATATTAGTGTGGTGTCAGGATCATAAGTATTTAAAGTTATATGCAGATGAAATATTTTGCATATCAATTGTATAATGTAATAGCGACTGTAATATGTACTAGATATTGTAAGATGCAATTATCCAGTAACGTATGGATATTTAATCAATAAGTGGTTAATAAGCATCATTAACTGTATTTGTTAAATAATTCATTTCCGTTATTTATCCCGTATGTGTACTAATTGTAATATATTTGCAATTGTATTAAATATTGGTAACTACGTAATGTGCTGCTAAAACATATTTGCATGATGTACTTTATATAATGCACTTACGAGTTTTTTATCATTTTTTTATTATTATGCGCAGTAATATTCTGAAATATAGGTGATTAGATAAAGTACTATAAACAGTAAGGTAAATTTGTAATAGTCAGCTAAAAGACACAAGATATAACTCAAATACGATGCTCAGTATAAATTTCATTAGCCACAAATTGTGCACTCTACAGAACTAAAATGAAAACAAACTAAAATCGAGATCTTCGCAATCTTTATAATGATAAGTTGTTGGCCGTGACGCAAAGATCGCAATAAGGTTACTGCACTATCCTAACTCAAATTTACAACACCTCTGAAGTCGAAATACAAAGCTGCCTTCCTTAAAACGTATTGAACTCAATCAATCTTCGCAGAAGTGCTTTCACCATACCTGCAAGGAACTTTCACGAACATGGCGAAGGACTCACAAAACGAATTACAATAGCATCACGGTTGAGATTAAATCCTACTTTTAAACTACTCGGCTTACTATTCAAACTGCATAAACTCGCTCTGGTCTGGACGAGTTCTGTGACTTATATAGAAATATAGAGTAAAAATTAACGAAAGTCTACCAAACTGTTAGTAAAACTCAAATCAAAATTATCACAACTGTCATAGATTTACTTCTCCATGTTATGCGATAAATAGAAGCAGAAAACATGATGCTGGCAGCATAGAAGCAAACGTCAGAAGAATGAAGATTATGATACCAATGTTAAATTATGAAAGCTAAATTTTCTTGATTTAGCAACAGAAAGACGTAGTCCGACTTTATTAGACCTAGTAGCGCTACTGATTTACTTAACGTTTTTATTTAATTTTAATGGGTTAAAATATTATACTTTTGCCATTACGCAAATGCATGCATTATTAGCGTTAAATAAGGTTGATGTCAGGGATAGATTTTGATGTAATAAATTTCAGAAAGATTTGTTATAAGGTTGTACTGTTTTAAATATTGAAGGGAAAATAACCAAATTACTCGTATAAAGGAGACTTATATGCTGTTGCAAATTAAAATTAAAATGTTATCTTTATTTGTTTTTATCTTACACGCACATGCATACATTATATATATATATACGGCAGTACTAAAGCCTGCAAATTAGTAAATCATAAGTTTTGCTAGTAATATTTACCGTAACAATAGAATAAAATTCTAAAACAGGTTTATAATCCTTTAAGCGTTTGGTATTAATATACGGCAGCGTTTATCAGCGAAACTTAGAATTCACCAGTTTCTGAACTTTTACAATAAGATACACACAGACACTCAATTGAAACAAATTTATGCTCAGATAAAAACTTCCAATTGAAATGCCATTTGGAAAGAAGTGAGTAGTCATTACTTAGCAACAAATGATTAAAAATGCAAGTGTCGTGACAAATACTTCTGCTATAACTAACAAAAGGTTACAAACTTCTAATGTTAAGAAACCAAATCGCTAATATTTCTAACGCATTCTGCCAAATGTCACTGCACTGAGTTATAAAGATCACTAACTTAGCCTTGCATTAATTCATTTCATAGAAATTGTACTCTGCTTTGTTGTTCTCGCAGAACTTTAAGATGAAACAAAGTCTTGACAAAAGGTTTTATAGTATCCTAGAGTTTTCTATTGGAAGATCTGGTGAAGCGGCTGGGCGTTTGAAACAGTAAGTTCATTGGTTGAACAAACTTGCTGTATTGTTGAGCTCACAAGAAGGCCTATACATGACATCCAGTTGTCCGGACATGGACTCAACATAGGGAAATGCACAATACAGCTTTTAGCTTGGAGTTGACTACGTTGTCTTCACACTCGGATGCGTTTGTCATTCGCATTATTATAAAATTGATACACATCATTAAATATCCCTCGTTGCTATTCATCATGATTTTATCACACTCTGTCACAACGCAGATGGAATCTCTTATTTCGTTGCTATGGCTTCAGGGCCAGCCGACATGTTGCGGTCATCATTCCTAAAATCCGGCAGCACGCAGCGCTGACAGGATGCTGCAGAGAAAGGATAATTGCTTGCTGATTGCCCACAATCATGAGTGGGAGCTCAGAGAATGAAGAAATAACTCTTCTGGCTTTCATAACTGCTGTGTGTGGAGTCTGTATATTGTAAATGCGTATCTGCAGGAATCCAAAACCTTCAACTTGTCAGGACTTAGCATTCTGTAAAGGGTTCTTAACCTCAGGTATTCAGTCCTGAACTGGAACAGGGAGCGGAAGGTACGCTATGTTCTGATGTAACTGCTGGGCTGGATAATAACTGCACGTGAAGGGATTTGAAATCCTCTTTTATTCAATCACTATTAAATACAAACTTCCCAACTTGGGAGAGATACAGAACGTAAAAGACCGCACTTTGGTCGAACTTAACAATCAAATAAATTTAAATAAATAGCTAAATAGAAATTAAATTAAACTTTGCTTCGCAGAGCAATTCGCGGAAGTTGGCCTCTACCTAAAAGGGTGCGTAGCAAGATATACTAAATACTACCGCACTTTAATTTATTTTACAATGCAATCACGTAGTAAGCACTATGGCTTATAAATTTAAACTGCTAGCTGGTCAGGCGAACGTTGAGCAGCGTGACCGTGATCTGAGGCAAAGCTCTCACACACCGAGAGGTTTCTACCTCTGGCTTAAATAGTGCTTGGCTGAACTTCAAAAATTAGCATAAGCTAAAAACGCGCGCTTCTTCTGACAGGAAGTTGAAGCAGAGAGGAGATAGAAAAGATTTAAATTAAAATAAACTTGGTTAGTTTAACTAAAACCTTACATACTTCCCGCCAGAATTGCGATAGTTAAACTACTTTGGTCCAAACGGACCATGTTGAAAACTAGCAATTCTAAATAGTCGAAAATTTCACTGTTCTAAACTTAGGCCAACTCTTACAAGGCAATATATGTTTGTGTAAAATACAGACGAAATTTTCTGGAACAACAATCTTCAACATTTTTTTTTTCAAGTCTTATTCTTCAAACAGTCTTACTCCTTCCAGCAAAATCTGGAAGGAAAACAACTTTAGTATGACATAATAACAGAATAATTCTAAGTGGTACAAATCCTTTTTTTTTTTTTCTGTGTAATTTTGCACACACACATTATCATTCAAGCACAATTAAATTCTTCCCCCGTATGCTCTCTCACCGGTGTTGGATGTAAAGCAAACCGCCATTGCGGGTTTTTATGTGTTCGGGGGTGTTCAACTCTTCCACCTACAATCGACTAACATTAGTTAGAACTTGACATACGAGACCTGAAAAAAACGCCCTATAACCAGCTAATCCTAAGGTTCTCACTAGCTTTATGTCTAACACTTTAAGTGTATTTGGTGGAGAGCCTAATTAACACTTGCATTCTAAAATAGTGAATCTTTAACTTTTCATGCATACAAATTCGCAGTTTGCACACAACATTCACATTAATATTGCACTTAACGTGCATTGCTAGCATAATATTATTTGTTACATTTCATAACACATTAACAATTTCACAGCAATCCTGAAATGCAAATAGAAGTTAAATTTCTAAGCTTACAGAAATATAGGTTAAATTTCTAAGCTTACAGCAAGTGCTTCCTATTCCTTTCTCAAGGTACTTTCTTGAAATATCAAATTACATTGAATTAATAGTCTACAGACTAAATCGTGTTTTTCAATTTTCCGAATTTTCATTCTAGACATTTTACAAGTCTTTAGACAAAGCGTCGTACAAAATCATTTAGTTAACATATTCTTTTCAGCAATTCATTGCTTTTACAGAATTAATCTATTTACAAAATTAAGTAATTTTAAATCTTTAAGAATTACAATTTCTTTTAACAAAACATTTTACTTTCCATATGAGAACTTATCGCTCACTTGGCGTAAAAGTCAACCTCGCTTGAGGTAAAATCAGTCCTGCAACTTGCAGTATACTCAAAAATTAACTAAACTTTTGAATACGAAATTGTACTTATCTTATTATGATCGTCCATCCTTTTCTTGGCCCAATCTTTAAAACTTGAGTAAGTTGTGGCCTGGTTCAGTTTCCTCGTTTTTCGTTGTTCTTTCGGAGCCTGCTCGTCTCTTTTTCTTTTGAAATTCCGTCGTTGTATCCTCGGCAATTTCCTTTGTAGAGGAGGTTGCTCCGCTGGACGTTTGGTGGACTGGGCCCTTCTCTCCTGGGCCCTTGCTCGTTGCTTGTCCTGGTTCCTGCTGTATTCGGGAAGTTGATTCTCAGGCTGCAATCGACGTTTCTTGCTTCTCAGGCACCTGTCCGATGATTCCACAGTTCTTTTGGATACATTGGGCTTCCCTTGCCCATTCTGCTTTCTTCTCTTGGTGCGCTCGTAATTCCGTTCGTAGATTTGTTCACCTGCATCGTGAGACTTTCTTTTGAAACCACCTTTTTGGTTCTTATTTCTTTGTTGGGGGGGAGCTTTCTTCTTCTGACATTTCGATGCCGTTGTAGCTGGTTCCTGCTGTTTTTGCTGACGTATATCTTCCTGGCTAGTCGATTGCCTCGGATCCTGAAACGAATCTTTAAATACAGCCATTTTGCTGCGATTATAGAACGGTTTTATTTGGTCCACATTCGCTTTGAGCGTTTGACCATCATTTCTTTTTAATATAACCACTGCCCCCGTAATTTGTTCAATTGTGAACGGGCCTTCAAAACGCGGAAAAAATTTCCCCACCTTTTCCTCTGGGGCATTTGACAAGTTGTGTTTAATCTTCAACACTTCATCTCCCACATTGTACTTGACCTCTCTTCTTTTTAGGTCATAGTACAATTTCTGTTTTCTTTGGGCCATTTCTATATTTTCCGTCGCTTCCCGTATTAACTTTTGTATATCACTCATTTTAAATTCTTCTGCCCTTTCCTGTACAAAGAACAGTTTATCTAGGGGGGTCAAGATCTTTCTTCCTAAGAAGAGTTCAGCGGGTGTTTTTTGTGTAGTATCGTGTTTGGCGGTCCTAAGGGCAAATGCAAATTCATTTATATGGCTATCCCAGGTAGAGTGATAGTTTTTCACATAACTACGAATTATTTTCACTACATTTCTATTCACCCGTTCCGCTATGTTTGACTGCGGACGATACGGGACCATCTTTAGATGACGTATGCCCAGTTTTGCACACATTTCCTCAAACATTTTACTAACAAACTGAGGACCATTGTCTGAAATAACTTTTAGGGGCGCCCCGTATTTTAAAATATACTTATTTAGAATTGAATCTACTACAATTTTTGCAGACGCGCGTTTTAACGGAATTAACTCTAACCATTTGCTAAAATGATCCACTATAACTAAAAGATATCGGCTTTTATTAACTTTACTTCGAGGGTAAGGTCCAAGTAAATCGATGCCTATTATTTGATTTGGGAATTCTGATTTAATACTATTTAGGAACCCGGCCGGGCGGAAATTAACATAATTATTTAATTGACATGTTGGGCACGACTGGACATACGCCCTAGTAAACTTTTGCAGTTCTGGAAAGAAAACTGCCTCGCGAACTCTCTGAACAGTTTTTCTTATACCTAAATGAGCCGAAATGGCACAATCATGCAACTCTTCTAATACATTCAACCTCATGCTAGCTGGGATAACCGGTCTATATTCATGATTCTCATTAGTAGCTTTCGTATAGAATAACAGTCCGTCAATTAATTCGTAATTTTCGGCCCTATTTCTTATCGGCACAATATCCGGATGATTGAAATTCTCAGGGTCGGCCAAATAATTGTATATATTTTTGAACTCCGGATCTTTTTTGAGTTCGGCTATTACTGTTTCACGAGAATCTAATACTTTGGATGTTAACATGGCTATCTTAATTACACTTCCATTTTCATCTAAGTTAATTCTGCTTAAAGCATCTGCCACAACATTTTCTTTTCCCGGCGTATGTTTAATTATTAGGTTATATTCCTGTAATTTGAGAGCCCACCTTATTAATCTGGGTGATAAATTTTTTCCAGAATAGAGTCTAGTGACCGCCGCGTGGTCGGTATATACAGTTACTGGAGAACTTCCAAAGAACACACGAAATTTCTGTACTGATGCTAACACTGCGAGAGTTTCTCTCTCTGTTGCGGAATAGTTTCTTTGGGTTTCATTTAATGTTCGGCTGAAAAAAGCCACGGGCTGACCATTTTGGGAAAGCACTGCACCAATCGCGAAATCTGAAGCGTCCGCTGAAATCTCTAATCCCTTATCCCCTTCTGGAAATTTTAAGACGGGAGCTTGAGTCAATGCGTCTTTCAATTTTTGAAACGCCAAGTTGGCTTCTGCTGACCACGAAAACCTAGCTTTTTTTCTTTTCAACTTTAGCAGTGGCTCAGCTATTTTTGCAAAGTCTTTAATGAAAGCCCGGTAATATGAACACATCCCGAGAAACGACGATAATTTCTTCGCTGTTTTAGGAACAGGATAATTTCTAATGGCTACTATTTTTGACTGATCCGTTTCGATTCCCTTTTGGGAAATTTTAAATCCTAAATAACGTAACTCTTTTGCGGCAAATTTACATTTAGACGCATTTATCTTTAAACCAGCTTCGTTTAACAATGAAAATACTTTTCTTAAATCTTGTAAGTGTTGTTCTAGAGTACTACTCGTAATTATAATATCGTCTAAATATATGAAAGTGCTTTTACCAAGGACTGGTCTTAAGACGATGTCCATACATCTTTGGAACGTTGCCGGCGCGCCGGATAATCCGAACGGCATTCTAAGAAATGCGTACGTACCAGATTTCGTTATGAACGCGGTTTTGTGTACGTCCTCGGGTTTTACCCCAATCTGAAAATAGCCACTCGTGAGATCTAATGTAGTCATGTATTTTGTAGACGAAATATTTCGAATAATTTCTTCAATTATCGGCAACGGATATACAGGATATTTTGTAACTGAATTTAACTTGCGATAATCTATAGCAAAACGCCACCGCTTCGGGTGCGTAATCGGGTAATCATTATTTTTCTTACACAGGACAACGGGGCTAGCATAACTGCTAGAAATTGGCGTGATGATTTTATTCTTTAACATCTCTTTAATATGATGTTCAATTATTTCCTCTTTTGTCCTATCATATCTATATGGCTTTTGCCTAACTGGCTGAGCGTCCCCCGTGTCAATGTCGTGGTTCACCACCTGCGTAAAGCCTGGTACATCACTAAATAAATTCGCAAAGTGACTTACCAGACCTTGGATTTTCTCTTTTTCCTCTGCTTGTAAATGTTCCAAGTCCAGCTGCGGGGGCTTATCATTCTTCGCTTCAATTGGCTTCATATTTAATGTTAGTTCTCCCCCCTTGAAATCAATTTTTGCTTCTGCCAAACTAAAAAAGTCCACACCTAGAATAATACAAGTCTGCAGGTTACGCACAATATAAAACAGGATTCTTACCTGTTCGTTGTTGATACGCACGAACAATGGTACTTTTCCTAAACAGCTACATTTTTCTCCTTGGGCCGCTATGACATCCGTGTCTCTTGCACTAAAAATTCTGTAACGTCGAAAGTGCTTCTTAAAGAATCTTTCCGATACGAAGCTGCTTTGGGCTCCTGTATCCAAGAGGGCTGTCGCCGGTATGTTGTTGATTAGAACTTCAATCTTCGGCAAACTCAAATTCTTAACGACCACGGTGTTTAAATTGATTTTGGAAGGGTTTTGCGCTGCTTCGGACTTCTTCACCTTCCTCGAAGAAATCCCTCTTAGTTTAAATTCTTTTTCTTCTGGTTGCCCTCGGAATCTTTGCTTGTTCTTCTATTAAATTCCCTTCGTTCGCCGCTCGCTTTAGGAGACACATCTTTCTTCGGCCATTGCTTCGCCTTATTCCCGTAACTTTGATTTTGCTTTTGCTGCGGTCTTGGCGAACTCCACTGACTTCTTCGCTCAAATTGGCGTCGTCGTTCGTTGTCGGCTGTTCTTCGGCTTTCAAATTGTACCGCGAGCTCAAATAATCTGTCTAATGTTGTTGGATTTCTTAGTTCGATGAAATCTTGAACTTGGGGCAGTAGCCTAGGAAGTATAACTTGAATAATTTCAGGATCCGGGCGACTTCCATACAAAAGCTTGAAAACTTGAATTTTCCTCAAAATAAAATTAGACAAATCTTCTATTCTTTCTTGGTATCGGCTAAACAGTTCAGCTTCCAATCTGGCTCGATCTCGCACCACGGGAAATGCTTTCACTAGAGAATTCTTGAAATTTTCATACGTGTATGTGGGGCTTCCTGGTTCCCCCAAGAGATTCTTTCCGATGCACTTGAACCAACTTAGCGCTTGGCCCTTCAAAGCGCTGGTAGCAAGAGCGACTTTCTGAAATTCGTGGACTGGATATAGCATGAAGTGGGAGTCTAGCTTTTCCAGGAAATTGATTACGGCTGTCTTGCCGTCAAAACTTGCCGCTGGCTTCATGGCTGCTCGCATGGTTTGTACGATGTAGCCGAATCCTTCTATGCCAGGAGGTGCTATCTCAGGATTCTGGACAGGTACAGCAGGTGTCTCAGGTTCGTATTCTTGTTGCTGAGGCCATCCTCTTCTTTCTGTTTGGGCGCCATTGTCAGGACTTAGTGTTCTGTGCATCTTTTTTGGAAACATTGTAAATTCTGTAAAGGGTTCTTATCCTTACGTTCTAAGTCCTGAACTGGAACAGGGAGCGGAAGGTACGCTATGTTCTGATGTAACTGCTGGGCTGGATAATAACTGCACGTGAAGGGATTTGAAATCCTCTTTTATTCAATCACTATTAAATACAAACTTCCCAACTCGGGAGAGATACAGAACGTAAAAGACCGCTCTTGGGTCGAACTTAACAATCAAATAAATTAAAATAAATACCTAAATAGAAATTAAATTAAACTTTGCTTCGCAGAGCAATTCGCGGAAGTTGGCCTCTATCTAAAAGGGTGCGTAGCAAGATATACTAAATACTACCGCACTTTAATTTATTTTACAATGCAATCACGTAGTAAGCACTATGGCTTATAAATTTAAACTCCTAGCTGGTCAGGCGAACGTTGAGCGGAATAACCGTGATCTGAGTCTAAGCTCTCACACACCGAGAGGTTTCTACCTCTGGCTTAAATAGTACTTCGCTGTACTTCAAAATTAGCATAAGCTAAAAACGCGCGCTTCTTCTGACAGGAAGTTGAAACAGAGAGGAGATAGAAAAGATTTAAATTAAAATAAAACTTGGTTAGTTTAACTAAAACCTTACAAACTGAGTGCACCAGCATCATTAGCGAGATCAATATATAGCGCAGTGCGAAGAAATATCCGTCTGTTCTTCATGCAGTCTTGTGATGCAAGCTTCCTCGAACGGATCCAACTACTCGAAAGCTGTTGAATTCATTTAAAATACATAATACACTTTAAATCAACGGTCTGAACACAGCAACGTTATTTATCATAAAACTTACGCATATGAGAGCCAACTTATATTTCATAGCGTGGCAGGTAGCAACGGCGAAGATTAAAACTCGCTTTTGTTGATGTCATTTGCACTGACTATTGGAAAATTTGAATCATTTGTATTTCGAACGAATACGTCTCATATTTCAGAAAATACTTAATTTTACGCTCGTAAACAATGGAAAGGAAATGAAATCAGTTTGGCATAAATTAAGAAATTCGTAAAGTAAATTATTCTTGGCGCAAACTGTAAAAGTGTGCTAATACATACTCCCAAGATAAATTTTTAAATTTCTCCGTATGTTTCTCACCAAATTTTATAAAATTTAACATTTAGGCTTAGTTTGAGTCATACAATCGAAATACGGAAAAAATCGGTGTCATCGCAAAAAAAAGTAAGATTTTTGTGTCAAAATACATATGTTATAACAATGCTATATATAAATCCAATATATGTCCTAAATTGAGCTTTCGAGACATAAGAAACGCAAATTTAATTTCGTCAATCAGCATAGTAGAATGGGAGATATAGAACTGTCCCCTTTATTGTGTGCAGTGCATACATATATATTCCTCAAAACACAATACATTTTATTTCACTTTCTTGTAATAATAGGAGAATCTTTCTAATGTTGGAAGGTGTTAATTCTATATGAATCCTCTTTATTGAAAATATTTTGATTTCCTCAGCATTAGAAATATAACCAGACTAGTCTGCTTCTAATATTTTGTACATATGCGTTACAGATGCGTATTGCTGTCTGCTTTTTATATGGTTTAGAAACTTAGATACTCTGGAATAAAATAATATTAGTATGTGTTAATGAAATTAAATATTTGTTATGCATTAAAGTACTACTAATTTGTGTGTGCCTACACGAAGATACGAACCTCCATAAAGAAAAATTGTACTACTATCTTTATAACACAATGGTATTTATTATCTTTCTCTGCATCTGAAGAGTTCTACAACTTTGTTATTAAATTCGTTTACTTTTAACGAACGTTACACATTCCTGAAAACCGCAGCAGTACCTTTAAGCTATTTCTTAAACTTCCTTACAGCGTCAGAAATTCGATTTTCCTTTTACCATGCCTACTTACTGATAAATTTCTAGTGGCGCTGTCTGCTTGTATTACACTAGCGTTCATCACGGAAGAGTCTATCAACCTAATACAATTCTTTTTCTTGTCCTCTTGTTGCTCCCTACTTTCTTTTTACTCCATTGGGTAAACATCATAGCAATCGTGGCGGGCTTTTCACTTAATTCGGCTAACAAACTTGCCCGAGGTTTATTTGGCCTGGCTTAAGAAGCGGGCAAAACTACGTGGGAGGAAAAAGGGTAGCGGCGAACAGCGTGATATGTACTTGCCGAGTGGGATGTGTGTGTTTTCGGGGTTATCCCAGGGGGTAGACTTCCGTCCAGTGCCGCCTCTCGGGGAAAGATGGTGGACGTGATGAGGGTATTTCTTTAACTGATGCAACAGATATTTACTATCTCTGCTTCAATGTAACTCCATGTTGAAGGTATAGAGATAAGTGTATGGTATTAGGAAGCTATTTTCCTTGCTCAAAAGAAGCACCGCTTAATAGGAAGCATTCAAAATTTAAGAACGGTAGCTTGGGAATGGCAGTATCTGAAATGATTTATGACATTGGTTTCTAAGGAACATAAAAACGTGTAGTTGTATTATAGGACATTCTATATGCGTCTGGCAATTCATTATAAAAATTACCAGATGCCGAAAAATATATTTCGCTATGCGAAAGTTCTGGAAACTGTATGTGATTTGGTTGTTAGAAATGTTTTAACGGAATTTTCCCTTGAAACTTTGCATAACGTTACCGTGTATCAAGCGAATTACCAGATGTTACCATTATGCGGTAAAAGATCTTTTATTTAACTGCACGCGACCTCATAAGTAGCCATACTCAGATTATTGCCTTTCAGAAAAGTTTTTACCCTTTAAATTTAACTAATTTATTGCTGTTTGCGCAGATAAGCGAATAAACGCCTAAAAAATAAGCGCTATTATTAAGAACTAGAATCTTTATTTTTTAAAAGTATACCTAATTAATGTAAATTTTAGTATATTTATTTTATAATGCATTCAACTGGTAATTTTTATGATCATCCGACGCGTTATTGCATGAACAGATAAAAGACCTTTCTAACACAATTTATTAAGTTTTTACGAACATTAAGATAAAGTCATTAAGTTTTTATTGTAATTAAAATTTGCAATGTCATCAGGTTTACGATGTCGGGAAACTGAAGAAATCCGCAATGCCTCTGCTGGGATTCGAATTTCGAATCTCTCGATACGCGTCGGACGCGCTATCCAGTTACACCAAGAAGGCGCATGGAAAGAAAGGAGAAAATACCTTATAACTTCATTTACTCATAAACCTGAAATAAGAATAACTAATTCAGTGTAGATTAATGATAACAAAATTGAAAGATAGTTTTTTGGTATCTTTGGGATTTCTAACAGTTTTAGAAAGAAATTGTTTCACAAATTTTCTCGGCCATATTCATTTTCTTATAATTACTACACATAAGTTGCATATACGTACCATGGATATTTATTATAGATCATAAACCTGTGCAAATAGTAATTGCTGCTTAAACGTCCACAACACGTCTTCAAACAGCTCGGCCCCAGTGCCGTTGCCTGGGCGTCCAGACATGTAATAATAAAAATTGAAACACAGGACTTTTTGAATTCACGTCCCACGTAGAAAAGACTCTCGATGCCCACTTAGGTTTACCTTCCGGCGCTGATGCCGTGGAGGACGTAGAGTGTTTTCAACCACTAAAAGCACGATATAAGATTCCATGAGTGTGTCCACGCCCATGTTATGTATTACTTATTTCAGTTGTGATTTAAATTGTTTTAAAGGTAATGATTTAATTTATTTTGTTTCAGACTTAAAGATTAATTTGTTTTTAAATTTTTGTAGTTGAACTTAAGTTTCTTTGGCTTGTAGAAAAGTAATTATAGTCATTTAATTTGTTCTCTTGACAGTACTCTTTGGTTAACGCTGATTTTAGTTGCTTGTGTAATTTTTTTTTTTCTTTACTTTTGGTTGGTTAATTATTTAAATTCTGTTTAGTTATTTATTTTTTCTTAACCTTGGTTGTTAATGTTAATCTCTTGATAGGTTGATCCTTAAGGTCAAACTTTTAAAGTTGTTACACAAGTTGGTGTTTAAAGTTTAATTAAGTTTTAATTTTTATTAGGCCCCCTTTTTGCTAAATTTGGGATCCATATTTTCTGACTTTGGTGGTAGTTTTGGTGTTGTGGAGAATATATAAAAATTTTCATACTTGATTATTGTATTTTAACTGAAGTAAATTTTATTTCCTTACTATGGTGGTCGTGTTTGGTGTTGGAATAAACCCAAGAAAATTATCTATGTAATTATTATATTTTTATTTAAGTACTTATCAGTATTGAAGTTAATTTGTTGCAAAATCAATAATTAACACCTATCCTTTCAAATGTATTCCGTTGCCCTTCCAAATAGATTTATTGACTTGTTTTCGATTTCTTCGCCCGCTAGACGGTAGTCTGTGAAACCTCTGTCAACATTAGTTACTTTTGCACCCTGCGGAGAGGCTAAATTTTTACATTACTAACCCTGCCGCAGGGTCAGGGGGGCGGGATGTTTTTGCTTACTCGCAGGCTTTTCCTATGCTGGAATGGGACCCCTCGACGAGGCTAGCAGCGATATTCGCCAAATGCAGGAGCTCTTTCCACCTTGGGCTGCACCTTCCTGCGTGTTTTTTCCCTGGGGTTGCCGGGCTGTTGGCGGTTTTCCTACCATCTACAATCGCCAATCGAGCAGTCTTGGCGTTTTGAGTAAAAAGGCTTGGGAGCTGGCGACGAGGAGGACTGACGGAAGACTGACACGCAGCCATTTTTTTGACGGAAGGAGACGGAGCTGAAAGCGTCAGCGTTATCAGAAAAACATCGATGTCGGAAGAAATAGACGAGAGAAGGATACTATGGAGGGCGACGAAAATGTCCAAACCTAACTAATTACTTTTTTTTTCTCTCCTTATAGAAAGAAACCATATCTACAATGTATTCTCTATGTTAACTTCACTGTTTGGAACGTCAAATTGAAGTAGCCCTGTGACGTTGGCCGAAGTTGTTGTCGGTATCTACAATGTTAAATTCACTGTTTGAATGGGTATGACTAATTTCCATAATTTTTTCCACTCCACCGCCACCAAATGTAAAATTCTGTATTAATTCAGTATTATCTTAATAAATTCCATATTTAATTTTAACTTTCTTGTAATGTTTCACTTTAAATTTAGAACACTGGACCTGTCTACATATTTCACAACGCATTAAATTTAATTATTCTGTTGGAGCTCTTGGTCACTATTTACGATTGATTTGAACACTAATTTGACGGTATATATTGTGTTTATCATGTTGTCACAAACTTTACACATTCCTGTTATTGAGAATTGTTTATCCAAATATTGACTTATCATTTGGTATTGAACTTAAAACCTATACACAAACTCTTAAGAATTAAAAGCTCCAACACCCATTTTGCGCAGTAAATGATGGATATTTTGTAATAAGAAACAATTTACTAGCTCCTTCGCATACCAAACATGCAATATCCCTCCTTCTCATGGTGAGCAACAGAAATAGGGCAAACAAGAAGCATTTCCTAATTATCAGTCTAGATATTTAGGGAGCATTTGATTCCTTATGGTGGCCGGACATCATCGATGCTTTGTTCACCATGGAATGTCCAGGTCAACTTATTGACCTCATACGAAGCTACCTATCGGATAGATCGATTAAGATAACGGCACATGCTAGAGTGGTATCTCATTCACTACAGAAAGGCTGTCCACAGGACTCGCGCCTCGGGCCAGTCCTGTGGACGATAGTAGCAAAAACAATTCTACAACAGTTCCAAAATTATGAGGATTGCAAACTCATTACTTACGCAGATGACTTTCTAATTGTTGTGGAAGGACGTTCAAAAATCAGGGAGAAAGCTCAGGCTTTGCTAGACTCCTTTTCACAATGGGCACGAGACCCTAAAATACAGACCTCAGCCAGTAAAACCCAAGCCCTCATAGTGGGTGCGGAGCGTCCCTTAATGCATCCAAAGCTAACTCTACTTGGAAATTCAATAAAATCCCAATCACAAATTAAGTACTTAGGACTCATATGTACTTAGGAATCATTGTTTCTAATTTGTCTTGGATCCCACACCTGAAGTATATCAAAGAAAGAACCATAATGTTAAATAACAGTATGAAACTCAGAGGAGGCAAGGCTTGGGGAGTCTTTTCGAAACTTTACAAGCTTTGGTACAGAACAGTTAATAGCATATGGTGCAGGAACATGGGCAATAAAACTAAATAGCCACGAACGAAAAATTTTGAATTCAAAACAGAGATCATCGCTTCTACAAATACGCAGGGCATATAAAACAGCTCAAACAACCACCCTGCAAGTCATAACAGGAATTCCTCCTTCTGAGTTAATAGAAGAGCATGAGGCTCTTCTAACTAGAATTTTGCGTCTCCACATAAACAGCTACTTATGGGAAGTAAATTACAATTATGAAGACTGCGAGACAAAGGAAACACGCTTCCTCTGTCATCCAACTAACAATGGCATCTATGACTTCACTTTCATCGAATATCCTAATAATTTAACCTCAACCGGTTTGGAAATCTACACAGATGGATCCCGAATGGAAGATGGAACAGGATGTGGACTAGGCCTGAAAAATAATAACTTGGTAATTCATACATGGAAGCGGAGACTTGGCAGACATAACCCCATCTTTCAGGCAGAGCTAACAGCTTTAGGAAAACAATAACCCTGACAAAAAACGTTTCGCAACGCATTATTATTTATTCAGATCCGCAATCAAGCCTGGAGGCGCTACGAAACAGAATATCTAATCATCCTTTGGTCTTTCAGATTCAAACAAAATTGATAAATATAACTACAGAACTTGACACTATTTGTGCTGGGTTCCAGCACATAAATGCCTTGCCGGAAATGAAAAAGCGGATGAGATGGCCAAAGCTGCAGCACTTGGCACTCAATACCTGGAACCACCTCTTCCATTCTCGTACCTCAAGCGTATTACGTTTGAACAACAAAAACAAAAATGGCAGTGTAGATGGACGAGTGCAACGGCGGGTAGAACTGCGTACAAATATCTACCAAAAGTGTCAGTAAAATTTATTACAACCTCTACAGCATTAACTGCCTTTCTAACCGGTTATGGATCTTTCTGTACGTAATTGAATAAGTTTAACTTAAAAGATAATGACTTGTGTATATGCGGACAGCATGACACACCCGAACATTAAATGTTCTCTTGTGCACGTACAATACAATTCCATCTCTCTGAACTTAACGACCAAAATCAAACACATTGACTAATTAGACTTCTTAACTCCACGGGTACACTATCTAAACTCTTGAACACATATAAAATATGTAGTGAACTGAACTACAATATGTTCTCAATTAGGACAGTTTTGTGCTTAGACAGTTAAAAGCATTATTATAAATGAGATATACTCTGTTTACAGTTAGTATCTACTTGACTTAGAATAGGAGTACCTGTTACCATAACTGTGACGTATGCATAATGGAACTAATACTACTTTTTTATGTAACTTTATTATATAATGCATCTGTTCATTTCCCTCTCTCTCTCTACACACACACACACACACACATATATATATATACATAAATTTAGTTCCTTACATCTTGTATTCTGCATTTTGAAATCTTGTATTCAACTCATTATACTCTGTTATGTATCCAGTTTCTACAGAGACTAACCACACCTTGTAACCGTAACTAAGTTACAGTTATAAGTACTTCTAAGATGTAAACTACAATATGTTCTCAATTAGGACAGTTTTGTGCTTGGACAGTTAAAGTATAATTACAAATGAGATATATTCTGCTTACAGTACAACCTATAATATGTTCTCAATTAGGACAGTTTTATGCTTGGATAGGTTAACCACAATTGCAAATGAGATTTATTCTGTTTACAGTTCCTGAATCAACTCGACTTTGAACAGGAGTGCATGTTACCACAATTGTTATGTATGAATAATCACACTATTAATATCTTTTGATTGTAACTTTATTATATAATGCATTTGTGTTTTTTTCTCTCTCTTTCTATATGTAGTTCCTTGAATCTTGCATTTTGTATCTTAGCATCTTGTACTCTCCTAATTGTACTATGTTATGTATCCAGTTTCTGCAGAAACAGACCACACATTGTAACCAGTACGAGGTTAACGTCTGCTTTGCATGAGCTTGGTACTTGTAATTTTATTCTGGTATTTGGTACATGTAAGTCGGGTGTTGAACCTTTTTTAGGTCCTTTTCTTATTCTTATTTTTAACATTTAACATTTAATAAATAATCTTTGCTTATCTTTCTTGATGATTTTACAAGACGCTTGGAATTCTTTGCCATTTTGTTTTTCACACAAACTTTATTCTTTACAGCTATATACAACTAATAATGTTTACATTAGAACGTTCATTATTTTTCTTTGTTGCCACTACACTTTTATCAAAAAATCCGCAATGCGGTAAAGAAAATATAAAGAGCATAAAAAAATGGAAAGCTGCGCCAGCTCGTGGCCAGCTACATAAACTGTAACATCCTCCCCCTCGATGAACTCTTGGTTCATCAAAGGATTGGATTCTGAAGTTATCTTAAACACTAAATGTTTTAATGTTCTACAAGTTTAAATGTTCATATACGCAGTGTTCGTAATTTAAGTTCACTGTGTTCAGTTCAAAGAGTTTAAGTCATTTCTAAGGGGTACAATAACTGCACAGGACGACGAAGATGAGTTCCATTAGCTAAACGGATAGTGCAAGCCCTTATTTTTCCATCTCGTCCTGGATGACACTCCTGTACAACTCCCATCTTCCATAATAATCTTGGTAATTTTTCTTCATGTACTAGAACTACAGATCCCTTCAAAAGATCTGTTACGGCATTACCTGTTTGAATTTGTTTTACGTTTCTAATTTCAAGTAAGTATTCCCTTTTCCATCTTTTCCAAAAACCTTCTAATAACCTTAGCCGGTATTTATATCGCCTTGTTAATTTTTCTTTAGTTGAATCAGGTTCAAGAATTTTGCCAGATGGTAAAGATGTCAATCTTCGCCCAACTAGAAAATGAGCTGGTGTCAGCGGTTCTGGTTCGCCGATTTCACTATAAACATAAGTTAGCGGGCGTGAATTTAATATTGCCTCAATTTCAATTAAAACTGTTTCCAGCTCTTCAAATTTAAGTGAAGCCTTCATGAGTATTTTCTTCAAACATGACTTGATAGATCTAACAAGCCTTTCCCAGAAACCGCCCCACCAGGCCGCCTTTTCCACATTGAATTTCCACTCAATACCTTTATTACCAAAATAATTTTGAACTTCTGTGTCCTTGATGGTATTCCATAATTTTTGTAAATCCTTGTCTGCTCTTTTGAATGTTTTTGCATTGTCTGAATATATTATTCGACATACTCCTCTTCTTGAAATAAATCTTCTAAAGGACAGAAGAAAATTGTTTGCTGTTTGGCTAGACACTAGTTCTAGATGCACTGCTCTTGTTACAGCGCATGTATACAGAGCAATATAAGCCTTCCCAGTTTCATCCTTTGCACTCATAGGACCAGCAAAATCAAGTCCCACAACTTCGAAGGGATTTGCCTCTCTTATTCTTTCGGTTGGTAAAGGAGCGATATCCTGACTTAGTGGCTTAGCTTTAAATCTGTAGCAAATCACACACTTGTTAATATTACTCTTAACACGCTGTCGACCCTTTAGTATCCAAAATTTTTCTCTAACTTGAGTTAAAGTTTCAGCTACACCAGCGTGTCCTTGCGTTTCGTGACAATCTTTAATAATATGGTCTGTCAAATGAGACTTCTCAGGTAATATTGCTGGATATGTTTGATTATAGCTTAACCCAGCATTTTGAAGTCTTCCACCTACTCTAAGTATTCCATTGGAGTCTACAAATGGATTTAATGTAAATATTTTCGAACTAGCTATGCTTTGGTTCATCATTAATTTCCTTATTTCTTCTCTAAAATTTTCTTCCTGAGTTTTCTTGATCCAGAAATTCTCTGCTTCAGTCATCTCTTCAGCCGTGACAGATCCAATTCTTCTTAGTTTTGGGTTTTTCACATTATTGATATATCTGAAAACATAAGATGTTATTCTGTATACTTTCTTTATGTCACTGAAGTTCTCGATAGGAATGATAGGTTCGCTGTTTTCAACAATACAGTTTGCTGTTAAGATTTCTTGTTTATTTCCCTTTCGTTTCTCAGAATTTGTTACTTTATCATGTTCATTAAATTTTCTCGAAGATATGGGCCAAAAGTTGTTATCTTTAACAAGCCAAGGTGGGCCATACCACCACATTTCATTTTTTGAAAGGGTTTCTACCTTCTGCCCTCTCGTCAATAAGTCCGAAGGATTTTCATGGCTGGGACAATAATTCCACCAATCTGGATCAGTTTTCTCTTGGATTTCTAGACACCTATTTCGTACAAATTGTTTCCATTTCGTAGGATCAGCCTTGACCCAATGTAGTACAATTTCTGAATCTGTCCACATATAAACCTTCATTTCTATGTTTTTTAACGAATGTCGAATGTATGTGATGAGTCGAGCTCCTATGACTGCTCCTAAAAGCTCTAGTCTAGGTAACGTAATCTTTTTTATGGGAGCAACTCTTGCTTTGGACATAACAAATGATGTTTTTGTTAGCTCATTTTCATTGTATCTCAAATATGCAACGGCACCATATCCGTTTTGGCTACTATCTGTAAAACAGTGCAACTGAATATTCGACAGATTATTTTTTGATTGACTGTTGAAATAATGCCTTGGAATTTCAACAATTTTTAATTTAGGAATTTCATTATACCAGGTTTTAAATCGTTTCTGCAATTCTTGATCAAGTGGTGCATCCCATTGGTATCCCCTTTGCCAACATTCTTGCATCATCATTTTAGCTGCAACAACAAAGGGAGATATGAACCCGATAGGATCGTATAGTTCGCCTGCAACTTGAAGAATCTTCCGTTTTGTTATTTCCTCAGCCGGATCTTTTAGTAATTCATCTTTGATTCGAAATTTCAGTATATCTGCTTCATAATTCCAAATATATCCTAGCAAAGTGCTATTCATTCTGTCTCCATTAAACTTCGTATTTTCAGCTGCATTCCAAATCGCATGTAATTGGGCGTTATTGCTCCTCCACTTTCTCATATTGAAACTAGCAAGCATCATAATCCTTTTCACATCTTTATAAATTTCTGCAGCTTCTTCTTCATTATCTGTACCATGAATCAAATCATCTACGTAAATATTTTCTTCAAGAAGCTGACAGATCTTCGAATATTGTGATTTCAACTTTCTTGCGTGATGCTTTATTGTTGCTGCTAGTAAAAAGGGGCTACAGGTTGCTCCGAATATTACACGCGTCATTCTTAAAATCGTCGGTTGCTCCTTTTCTTTTGCAGTCCAAAGAAATCTTACTGCATTTCTGTCCTCAGGCTTCAACAGAATTTGTAGAAAAGCAGCTTCAATATCTGCAGCAAATGCTATTTTGTGTTGACGAAATTTAATTAGCAAATCTAATAATTCAGGGTTTAAATTTGGTCCTGAATGTAAGCAATCATTTAAAGATAGACTATCACGAGTATGTGAGGAAGCATCAAATACGACCCTTAATTTCGTAGAATCGTGATCTTCTCTGATTACGCAATGGTGTGGCAAATAATAGATGTTTTCTGCAGAATTCTTTGGAGCCTTTTCAACTATTCCTTTATTTAGATAATCTTCAATTACCCTTGAATACTTGTCATAAATTTCAGGATTTTTCTTAAACCTTCTAAGTAAACTGCTCCATCTGTTTAAGGCGATGTTATAATTACTACCCATTTTATTGACGTTGTCCTTCCAAGGTAATGAAACTTCATACCGATTGGTTTTATATTCAATAGTTTCTTCAAATCTCCGAATAACTTCAGTGTCATTTTCATTTGTTTGACAGTCAAGTATTCCAATTGCATCTAAATCCCATAGCCTTTTTAAAGCTGCACTAGTTTCAAAATCAGGTGCATGTGAAATATTCTCAACAACATTCATTACCGTAATTCCGGAACGAAGTGTGGAAACATTACTTAATGCTTCAGTCCCACTTATAGTGTAACCAAATAACGTTTCAGAGGCAACAAGACCCTTTGATAATCTTTTAACCTTCCCAGTGACTATTTTCCAGTAAAAATCATTACCAATTAATACTGATATTTGAGAGTTATGGCCATCTATATTTGTAGCATCAGCAAGTCTTATCGAATTTTCCATACAATAATTAAGTATTTCCTTTCCTGGCATACCAATAACAGCTTGGTTAATTTCTGGAGTTTCAAGAGCTTCAATTATTATTTTCCCAGGTCCGCATATATCTTTAAGTATAACCTTAACCTTTTTTAGCCTTTTAACTATAGCCTCAGTAGAGCCGAATGTGTAAATCTGAAGTTCTTCTTCCCCCACAACACTTAATTTCAATTGTTTTGATACTTTTGTCAGAATGAAAGATTTATGAGAGGCAGAATCAAAAATGAGTCTTACATTTTTTCTTCTATTCTGACCTAAAGCTACTGCATTTGCAGTTTGTAAATAAACCCTTTTTTTGTTATCTCTTTCGGAAATTGACGCTACCACTGTGTCTGTTTTAAACTCACCTTTATTTTCCCGTTTATTTTCAAATTTATTATCATGTAAAATAGTATTATGCCTTAACGAACATAAATCACAGCGTATATCTGAGTTGCAACGGGCTGACGTATGAGCCTTACGAAAACATAAATAGCATCTCCCAGCCAGTTTTAATTTCTTTCTTTTCTCCTCAATTGGAATTGCGCAATTTGAAGTAGAATGCTTCAACGATTCATTTTCTATCTTCCCACAAAATATACAGTCGGCTGTTGATGTATTCGTATTCAACGACGCAACTGCTGGGACAAAATGTTTGTTTTTGAAGGCAGTATGATATTTTTCACCTTTAAAAAGATCTCGCGATTGGTGTTTATTTTGTTCGGTTCTTATGTTAAACTCGGAATGATTTGGCGATGTTTGGAAAAATGTTCGCTCTCTGCTTTCAACTTCTTTCTTCAGAAATTTCAAAATGTTAGTCACTGTGGTTTCTGTGTCAGGAGTTAACGATCGATTGAACTCTAAAACCAATTCGCTAGGAAGTATTCTCATTAACAGCGGGCATAACAAATAGCTGTAAGAATTCGAAGTAACGTTAAGGGAATCCAGGCTTCTAATTTCAATTTCTAAACTATCATAAAGATTACGTAACATTTTAATATCATCCATTCTTTTTACTGGCTTTAAATTCAGCAGACGATTCATATGTGCGTTTATTAGAATTTCCTTTCTACCAAACCTTTCTTTCAGAATATTTATTGCCTTAGCGTAATTTTCGGCAACTAACGGTAATCCCTTTATTGACATTAAAGCTGTGTCCGTTAATAAAGATTTGAGGTAATTAAATTTGTCTACATCCTTTAAAGCAGAGTTATTATGTATAGCAGATTCGTATTGAGCCCAAAAACTTTGAAATTCACATATTTCGCCTTTAAATTTATTTATGGTTAGTTTCGGAAGTTTAGCGCCATTTGTATTTGTGTTCTCTACCGTATCTATAGTAGAAGAATTAGATGGCATCTCATTTAATTTAACATATTTTCTATTTCTAAATATTCTATTAATCTTCGATTTACACAAGGTGATTTTATTTTTATATTCCAAGCTATCCTGTATTTCGGTGTCATACTCTTTTTCGTCTGTTATGACAGATTCAATTTCATTGTTCAATATTAATATAGCGTTTTCATTTTCATTTAAGATGGATAAGTCGTCTTCTAATAAATCAAATTTAATATTTTCCGATTCAATTTCCTTTTCCATTTTAGCTATCAGTCTTGTTACTGATGCTCTTAGCATTCCTCGCTTCTTTTTTAATGCTTTTAACTTATCCATCTTAATATTCGATATTCAATCACTAATGAAACAATAATAAATACTTAAATCATAATATATCTAAAGATCACTGTTATCCCGGGTTTCGGCACCATGTTGAACCTTTTTTAGGTCCTTTTCTTATTCTTATTTTTAACATTTAACATTTAATAAATAATCTTTGCTTACCTTTCTTGATGATTTTACAAGACGCTTGGAATTCTTTGCCATTTTGTTTTTCACACAAACTTTATTCTTTACAGCTATATACAACTAATAATGTTTACATTAGAACGTTCATTATTTTACTTTGTTGCCACTACACTTTTATCAAAAAATCCGCAATGCGGTAAAGAAAATATAAAGAGCATAAAAAAATGGAAAGCTGCGCCAGCTCGTGGGCAGCTACATAAACTGTAACATCGGGATTCTCAAGGTACTTGCAAACAACTGCGGGATTCCAAAGCACAACTCTAATTTGGAAGTATTCTGAATAAGATTGAACTTTTGTACTTGTAAAACCTGTTTATGTAACTGCATATGAAACTAAGTACCAATGATTTCTCGCATTGGCTATATTAGGTGTACAGCAAATTAGGGAATAATTCCCAATTAGAAACTAATCGTAACTAATATGTCACAGTTTTTGTAGTTAGTATCTGCGGTTAGCATTTCTAACCAATCAAGTTGTAGATAGGCTCCCACATATTTTTTTTTCTTGTGTTGAACAATTTAAATCAGCATTAGCATCCAATATTCTATATTTTTGCATTTTGTACTCATTTATTTATATTCCGCTATACATTTTGTTTCTGCAAAAACTGATTGCACTATGCCTTAGACTAACTCTAGTCTGCAATTGCAATCAGAACCATCAGAACAAATAATTGAATTATTTAGTACTTTGAACTTGTACATGTAGTGATTAATCCTGCAGTTATATGTAAAAATCGGTTTCATTTAATTCACTTATCCAAAATTATTCTAGTATCTGTTATCTGTAATTTGTGCTTTGTTCGTTTTACCTCAGTAGGTGATTATTTTCCGTATCATCTACAATTCTGGTACTTGCAACTTTTGACCTTGTTTTTTCTCTTTTTTTAAATTTAATTTATTTATTTATCTTTCTCTGTAATCCACTATGTATACGTTTTCTTATTTCTACCATAAGTAATTATTTAGTATTTAGAACCAACCATGTCACTGAATAGCTTAAACCTGTACTGTGATATAAGTGATTAATTACTGCATCATCCACAATTTTGGCACTTGCAACAGTTGTATTATGCACTTTTATTTATTTATTTATTTATTTATGTTTTTGTTTTCAATCTCTATTCATTATTTTGGACCATGCACTTTTTAACCAAGCAATAGCGCTGCACATTTAAATTATGTATTCATATCATTATAATAAGTAACATCTTAGTTTCACTTCCAATAATTTTGTTAATTACGTAACATTATTCAAGAACCTTCGCAGCTTCAAGCTCCTTAATCTGAGCCTCAAAATCATCAACAGACTAATCTTAATACCAAAGTTAAGCCACAACCAAACCTCTCCTCTCGGCTGGGGTAGCTGCAGTTGGTAGATTTTTACGCTGATCAGGTAAAAATCGGCTTGGTTAAACCTTAGGTCGGACGCCTCCTCAGCGGTATTCTGTATTCTGTAAATGATGGATTCGAGTTGCTTGCAGCTTGAACATTCTATGAACGTAAAAAAAGCTGCCTAGTTGATCCTGCAAGTAGTCATATACTTGTCTCAAAGATTAAGCCCGCCATGTATGTATCTTAAGTACGTGCCATATTAAGGCGAAACCGCGAATGGCTCATTAATTCAGTTATGGTTCCTTGGATCTTACCTTACCACTTGGATAACTGTGGCAATTTTTGAGCTAATACATGCAGCAGAGCTCCGACCCTCTGGCGACGAGCGCTTTACGATTAGTAATTGCTACGTCATTGTATTTATGCAGGGTTGCTAGAACAAAAGAGTAATATCGATAACCAAAAAGAGCTAACGTTTTAGCCGCATTTCATGAAATAAAGCATAAAACGTGTTCCATACTCTCTGATTTAGTATTCGCAGCTTATCGCGGTCCTCCGAAAATAGTTTTCAAAATTGAATAAAATTGCTTTATCGACTGTTAGAAATTAAATTAGCTGAAATACCAAACCTATGCCCGGGCAGTGCAAATATTTTTTTTAAACACTCAAAGGTTTATTTTTATCGGAAAAGGCCCAGCATAAACTCAGAAAGTGATGCTCAATACTGGTTGCCTCTTCGAGGACGCCTCGTCACATCCTTACCGCTGAGTGGCGAATATTTAGTGGCTCCTCCTTGAAAGCGTCCATCCACTGCCTCTTCCTTCATTCCGCCATCCCTGCAACACCCTATACCGATGACCGGTAGCCGATGACACACTGTACGTACCGCATTATATTATTTCGCGTCACTCTAGCTGAAGTACCTGGTACTGTCTAGGAATTATGCAGACTGATGAGGTTTCATTTAGGGGCATAGGTTAATTTTTTTTCGAAATCGTAAGTAGACAGTGAATTTCCTCATTTTTTAGAGCTAACAAGGCACTACGTATCGGTTTTAATAAGAAACGGTACTTGCTTTTTTATCACTTATTTACTTATTTTCCGAAGTGAGCTTTCGTAAAATCACCATTAATTTTGTCCAGTTTCTTCACCTTTTTCTAAATATTGGCAAGAAAGTGATACAGAACGGAATCAAATTTTGCGTGAAAGGTTTTGCACTGTTCTAAAGCGTAAACGAACAATTCGAATTCTAATGATTTTACGAAGACCTGATAGCGTGAACACAACGACGGCGAAATGAATCTAAGATGGGCGATGTGAGCGCAGCGTTTGAATATAAACGTCCTGAACGTGGGTTGGTTTTTTGTAATCTTAAGTAGAACAGTGATCTTCCTCTTGTTTTGTACAACATTTCACGAAGATTGGAATAAAATTGAAGATGTGGGTGAATTATACACACACGAACAAACTAGTACTTTTGTTTATATATGTAGATGATTTTAGTAAGCTCAGCTAATGTAATTTCACAGGTCTAATTAATAATTTATGATAAGTGCACATTGTCTTTATCGCTTATATTACAGATGCATCCTTTCCGTCTAGTCGTATGATATAACAGTCAATACGTATAACAAGAAAGTGGAAAGTTTCGAGCTAGGTTAGCTGCGAAGGAACATTTTCTTGTTTGTGATTTCTTGCTCCAAAACGTCTCCTCATCACTGTAAGAAATTACAAAAGGAACGCTAAGAAAGAATCGACTGTACCACAGTGAAAAGTATCAACTGATATAAACCCTCTATTATCTTTCAACGAAACCTCGAGCATAAAAATGAATACTGCTGCTCAACTCTGATCAAAGTTTTATTGCGAAAGGTAGGCTAAGAAAGAATTGACTACACCAGAGTATAAAGGGCCAATCAATCTGAACTCTGTATTGTCTTACAAAGAAACCTCGATTATAAAAACAAATATGCTGCACAACTCTGGGGAAGATTTTATTTCTTTAGTAGTATTTTGGGTGATCACCTAGTGAAACTATCTAGTACAGTTTATAAAAGAAAATTAACTAAATATAGAAAAAAGTACTATATTTATATTTGGTTGAAAAGATAGATTTTCTTATCCAGAAAAACGAAGAGCTATCGAGAGTTACTTGATCATGAAGGACAGTTCGAATACCACATAGCCTAGACTTTATTTTTTCTTATTAATTTAAATAAACTGTTCTATTTTTATTTTTTCGTAACGATAGCATTTCACATTTTTTGCATTGTTTTGTGTTTCGTATTCTGTTATTTTACTAGTAGTCCTCACCACCTACATATACCGTTTAAGTGTTAGGACTTTTTAAAATCTTTTTTTTTAAGTCCAAAAGGGCTTTGTCCCTGAAGGACTATTGTTTTCGTTTTGGCATTTTGTGTTGATTCATTATAAATGCCCGATTCACTTTTCATATTGTTGCGACCAAACATTATCGCTCTGTATTATATTTAAGGAATGAAAATAAGGAAGAATCTGCATAAATGTATGTATATTTCTCGCATTGTGATAAGACAACGGTACCTAGACCCATTCAATTTTGAATAACGTACGTATCCACCCGAATAAAAGCATCTGGAAGCCAAGATTTGGAATTTGTTTTATTATCTTTTTCATATTTTGTAAAACTTTAACGAATTTTTGATGAACAAACCCAAACGATTTAAAAGCGAACAATGGCAACACTATACGAAAAAAAAACCTTTTTATGTCCAGCGCGCTGAACTGTGTATCGGAAATTCTAAAGATATTCTCATTTTAAAATTATTTTTCGATATTGCTCTTGAACTGAATTTTATGGTTTAAGTGCGAAGATTATGATATTTAATAAATGAAGGTAACATACAAAATGTTAAAATTAAGCCCATCTGGACGTAATTTAAAATCTGAAACCTTTCAGATATTTTTAAAATTTTGTTATTATGTTTTTGCAAAGTTAACTTTAATTTTACATTGTAAGGTGAAAAGATGATAAATATAATGTAGTATGCTTGTACTTGCATCTTCCATGCGCAATAATTATTTTTCATGTTAAAAGTTTTTTGTGGCAACAGCGATGTATCTTTTGAGAGAGTTGTTGATTACGTTTAGAATCTAGATTGAGAATAAATCTTTAATTTATATGCATTAGTGTTTTAGTTCAGAGTTTTGTTAAGCTTATTATAGCTTACTTTAATAAGTTGATTCTACGAAAGAAAAGTACTTTTTAGAATACTAGTGTTAAAGCTCAAACTGGAAAATCCTTTGTTTTTATAATGTTTCGTAGTTATGAAATATCCTCCTGACTCCTATTTGCTTTTATTGTTATCTTTCATGGTCCATATCAGATGAAGTTAACCTATACCCGGCATATTTGAACAGTCTAATTAAAAACATTCTAAATGCAGTAAACTAACACACGGTTGTTAAGTTCTTCGGCGGTGAAAATTTGTAAGGAGACTTGCACATGCGAAAGTCTGGTCATTTTAAAGAAGACATCTATTGTTTCTAAAGGCAAATTAATGATGGGTCATTAAGCTGCAGAAAGAAGCCATTCTTAGGATAATTTGCCTACAATTAATGAACTGACAGCGCCTAAACAGTTCGTCATTTATTAATAATTAAGCTAAGCATTTTTCTTCTGACATTACAAAGCCTTATCTCTGGAGTAATAGAGACTGAATTAAAATAGTTAAAGCAAAAAAAGAGGAAAGAAAAATTTATGTAAATCCTAATGAAAGATTGATGTTGAGGAAAATGAAGAAAAGTAGTTTAAGTTTAACCATAATAAAAACATAAAATTTTATTGGAGATAATTAGTACAGCTACTTATCTGTTGAGAAGTTTATAAGTGGCAATGTGTTTGTTATCCTTCAACTATGATAATAACTTTAAAAAAAACTATCAGTTTCACATTCTGTTTCTTGCAAGTTGTGCATAGAAACCTAAAGGGACCATTCCCGGATAAGAGGATCTGAAGCACTTACAGTGTTCTTTTCAATTTATTTCCTTGTATACAAGCTTTAAACTTAGATGAATAACAGGCTTACATATTGCACATATTTTGCACAAATCCTTGAAATGTTACTTTCTGAATTAAAATAATTTGAAATCTTAAAATTAATATACAATTAAAATAAACTCGTTATTAACTGAGGGACAAAAGTCTGGGATAACAATATGCAAATATACAGATTGCTGGAGTATCACCTGCAAAATGTACAAATCGGCAGCGCATTGACAGGGCTTTCGTTTGTATTCAAATTATTTACGTGAAAAGGTTTCTGTCGTGATTATGGCCGCACGATGGGAATTAAGAGACTTTGAAAGGCGAAATGGCAGTTGGAGCTAGACGTATAGGAGGACATTCCATTCTGGAAATCGTTAGGGAAGGCAACATTTTGAAGCCAGTGTCAAGAATGGGCCGAGAATACCTAATTTCAGGCATAACCTCTAGTCATGGACAACACAGTAGCCGACCGCCTGCACGTAACGACCGAGACCGGCGACATATGCGTAGAATTGTCAATATTAACAGACAAGCAATATTACGTGAAATAACCGCAGGAATCAATGTGGGACGGATGACGGACCTGTCTGAGAGGACAGTGTGGCGAAATTTGCCCTTAGTGGGCTATGGCAACAGAAAACCGGGTCGAGTGCCTTTATTAACAGAACGGCATCGCATGTACCTCCTCTCTTGGGCTTGTGACAATATTAGTTTGAGCCTAAAAGACTGGAAAACTGTGACTTGATCAGATGAGACACGATTACTGTATGATAGAGTTCTAGTGCGGCGCAGACCCCACAAAGTCATGGACTCAAACTGTCAACAAGGCATCGTGCAAGTTGGTTATGGATCCATAATACAGTGGTCTATTTTTTCATGGCCTGGCTTGGTTGCTTTGGTCCAACTGAACCGATCATTGACTGGAAATATTTATGTTCAGCTACCTGGAGACCACTTGAAGCCATTCATGATCTTCATGTGCCTAAACAACTATGGAAGTTTTCACTATGGAATTATTCACCGGGCCACAACTGTTCGCAATTGGTTGGAAGAACATTCCAGACAATTCCAGCGAATGATCGCCCGACATGAATTCCATCGAACATTTATGGGACATAATCGAGAGGTCAGTTAGTGTACAAAATTCTGCACCGACAACTCTTTCGCAGTTATGAATGTCTATAGAGGCAACAAAGCTCAATATTTCTGCAGGGGACTTCCAACGACTTGCTGAGTTTATTCCACATCGAATTGCTGCACTTCTCCAGCCAAAAGGAGGTCCGAAACAATATTAGGAGGTATCCCATAACCTCAGTGTATATTCAAAGAATATTCCTGTAGTCAAATGTTTGAAATTAGTGCTGCAAATTTATTAAAATTACCGCTCATTTCTATTGTCTGAATTTCCACTAATTGCTATTTTTGCATGTTATTTTTCCTTCAAGTAAATTAGCGTCCAGAATTATATCACACGTATTATTATATTTAATGTATTAACCGATCAGCATAATTCATTTTTTCACCGAATTAGCAAAACGCAAAATAATTATCATAATCAATCCAACTTAATAAATCCATCTTTTAAAGTCTAAGTTATGCTTATGATATCATCCAAAGATGTGTAGGATATATTTCCAAGTAATATCTGCCATTCAGGTTTGTATTTAAGTATTAAATATTTGATTTTAAGTTGTAATACAATTTTTAGACTCTGAATTATTATTTTGAGATTTGAGGTAGCAATTTATCGGGTGCTTAGGAACAAAGCATGGAGAAGAATACTTATGGCTACGATAAGATGTGTCGCATGTTTCAAAATAGATAGTTTCTACATTCTGGAAACACATTAAAGACCCCTAAATGCTTTTTAAGGAGCTGAACTATATCACAGAAGAAATTAGTGATATTTCCACATAACTTCTACGTAATTTTCACGTAACTTCTGTTCCTTATTGGCTTTCATATAAAGCGTTTGGCAGTTAGAGAACTGTCCCTAGAATTTTTGTATCAATGCAATTTTTGTATTTCTTAAACGTGCGCAGAATACATAATGATAAGAAACTAAAAGAAGGCTAGTAATTTGTTGTTCACTGATATTGGAGAAAAACAGATGCCTGAGTGGCTGCAGAGAACATGGGAGACCTCAATAACGTGATGGTGTTCTATATCATGACACACCGGTGTTCAGTTTAGTTTTAATTATAAATATGGTTACATTTCAAAGGAGCTATGCAAATGAAATACTTTCACAAACATTAAGAAACAGGACCTAATGACGGTGCAGATATATGAAGGCATGAGGAAGAGTAATATTCATTGAACAAGCTCTTCTGCGGCTACTCAATAGATGATTTGTGTCTGCCCATAGATGTCAGGATGAAGTTTTCCAGTTCTACGTAGAATTTGTGAAAGGTTCACATAGGTTTAATTTTCTTTTAGATGATCAGGTATATCTGTTTTTACAGACAGCAAGATGTATTAATGAACTATCTGAAACTAAAGGACCTGAATAAATAAATTTGTTAGCCAAAGGTTACGAACTAAATTCCCTATAAAATTTATTCAACAATTTTGAAAGAGTTATTACACTACAAAGTTCTAAAAGTTTCAAAATTCTGAAGAAAAAACTGGGGTTTAAAAGAAACTTACAGTACAAATTCTAATTAGCCGCCTTATTGAAAACATGAAATCGCTTTGTGATTTGCACGAGTTATGAGAAATCGTACCTCTAATATTACTAAAAATCTGCACCTATATAGCAAGCATGCAAGCTTCTATCCCAACAAAGTTCCGTCTAGTAAAGGAGTCTATATGAATAAAAACAATAAAAAGGGTTTCTAAAATAAGGAAGAATTGATTTTTTTCCACAAACCGGTTGAATCTAATTTTCAATGATATATTGGATTCTAAACTGATGTTGCCAAGATCAAGAAAAAAGGTCTTAAGTTTCTGCCAATTAGTTATTTTTAAAAGCACCTGAAGCATGTGTTAAGTATTTCTTATATGTAATGAGTGAAAATTTACCGTGTGTCAATTAAATATGCCCCAGGGGATTTGTTTAAAATTCAGTAGAGATGATCAGCCTAATGTGTTGAGTCTTGTGTGTATCTTGTCGATCTGTGATTTGAATTTGTATAATGAATGTTTTTTGCTCCTAGATTGCCCAAAACTGCAAAAAGGTTTTAAGAAATATGCTTCGAATTACTTATTATTTTCATAAATTGTCGAAAATTAGATATATCATCAAGTTCTTTACTATATAAATGTCGCTTTAAATGTGTGTCTGTAAGAAAACTTCCAGAAAGAGGAAAGAGTTGCGGATTGTTTATCTTGGATTGCTATGTAGTATTATGATTATGAATGGTAACATTTTTATATCTTAAAACAAGTAACAGCTAGTGTTTTTAATCAGACACAAGTCATAAGCTACATTCTCCTATAAATAATTTATTGAAGTCTCTAACTTCAAGCATTGTGGTTAACCATTGATGCTGCTATTTTAACTCAATTGCTTTATAACTTCGATGAGGTTCATTCAAATCATGCGAGAATTTTTAATTACTTTACACAGACTAGCATAGAGAAATATAATAAATTCGTAATGAACCAGTTTTTTAGGCATGAGTTTCCTTTTACTTTTAAAACATCCAGTAAAAATTGTGTAATGAGATTTGTTTCAAGTTTCAAAACAAACAATGCATGAAATGTTCATATTTGCAACCTTGGCAGTAACAATATGCAAGTATGCAAGGAAAGACTTAAAATCTTCAGAACAGCAAACAAAATGTATATAATCTTCAATATGCAAAAATTCTTGGTTCAAGAATGGTAGTTTTGAAAACTGTCATGGCCAAACTATTCGATCGAAAACGAAGAAAATTGCCGTTCTAAATCATGCCACTGGGAACTCTTTTCATCCTCTTCTGGTAAGCAGAGAGAAAAAAATGAATGAAAATATATGTAAAAAAATGCCTTTTTTTGTTGTTTTTCTAAATACGTCAAGATATTCTTCGCCTGGTTTGAACTGCCTCAGCAATGACCGCATATTTTTTTTTCGTTTTGCGAAGGAGTAACGTTATTCTGATGGCATGGAAAAGGAAAGAATGTCAGATTTTGCTTTCCTTGATTCTAAGTACTTTTTTCAGTTATTTCATGCGATCCTGCTGTTGGAAGTTATGAAAAGCAGGAGATCAGCTCAAGTTTTTGTAAGGGTTCTGAAACATAAAATTACTCTTAGTTGCACTGTCATGATTTTTTTACAGGAAATTCAAGTTAGAGTTTTAGGTAGCAAACAATGGTTTATTTTCCGGAATTATTCTTCGCGTTTTTTCCCCGGTAAAATTGGTTTTTTCGTTTACCAGATGGATTCTTTTTTTGGAAGACTGTAATTTTAAAAAAACCGTATTTTTTCAATCTAGAGAATACCCATGTTTAAAGTGTTCCTATATCTTGAAGCAAGCATTTTACACTCTGTTAATCAAATAACTACCAAAAGTTTAAATGTAAATTCTGTAAAATAACTTTTTGCAATTAGAAATGAAATGAATGAATAAAACAATCAATAATAAAATTCTGTTCAAATTTTTTTAAAACATGTCGAAGGAAACCTCGTTGAAATATTTAGCTTTTTCATTTCGCGAATTTGGTGCCCTGGTAAAAAAAAAGAATATTATAATTTGCTGCTGTAAATATTTGTTTAAGCCTCGTACGCAAACCAGTCAGGGAATTAAATACGTTGTAAGGGTTAATGTTATAAGGGTTATGATAATAAAGGTTAATGTGATAAGAGTTATGTTCATTAAGTAGTTATTACGATTTGTAACTTTGCTATAAGTTTTTCTTTTCGTAATCCTCACCAGAATATAAATTACTTGTTTGTACATTTAAGCTAAGGGTTTGAAGTTTAAAGCTTCTGATAACCTCATTTTCTATTACTTACTGCATTCAGCTCTAGCTAAATTTAGTTCCGGCTTTAACGTCTTGGTAGGCAACGCTTAAAGTACGCTAAGCGCCGGTAATTTTCTTGAGTCAATTTAAGTAGTCTATTTTACGAGTAGTCTCCGACTGTACTACCTGCACTTGAATTTAGCTTTATCTTATGTTAGCGCAGGTTGTGGAGGTTTGCTATCGCACAAGCATAGCTTTCTGTTCGTTTAAGAGTTAGATAGAAAGGTATTTTACACCTTTTGAGACTTAGTTATTTGTTACAGACTAAAGCAATAATAGTCTACAGAGTTGCTTGCAGTCTAATAGAGCCCGCAGGACATTGACACAAGCTTTTAGATACAGTAGAACCCTAAAAGTCTTCAATAATTAAGTCTTTTCTTTATTAAACAAGTGCTAATTTACATTGAAATAGTATTATAGTAATTTTTCTGTCATTTGTCCTTGCCAGTTTGGGCAGTTCATTTTAAATATAAGATTTTTATGTTCTATGCCTTTAATTTCTGGGATATTTATTCTTAAACTATCAGGCCTATTACAACTGCTTAATATAAAATTGTTTCAAGTGCTAAAGTGAAATCTGCATAGCGAGAACAGAATGCAACTTCAATTTAAATATTTTTATCATTTTAAATCAATTAAACTACCTTTAAATTTCAAAACTTTAAGTGCAAATTCTTCGCGTGTCAAAGACTAATCTGATCTTCCGTTTTCAGTCCGAAAACTAATCGACTGTTAATCTTCTAATAACTCTCGAAGTTAAATTAAAAAGGTGGCACAAATATTTTTCAAACAATAAAGAAATGTATGGCACCTTATATATGATCGTCAGCAGTAAATTATTTAATCCGTCACAAATCCATTTTTCTTCAAAATTTGCTTTCAAGTTCTGCTGACATTCAAGATGCCACTCTCTCAACCCTAAATGAAATTCTTAACTCTGTCTTTCTAGAGGACTATCCAGCCTAAGATTCTCCTATTCAAATTATAATCCGTAACTGCAATGATATTCCGCAAACAGACAACGATATTCCATTCTCAAAATAAGAAACAAGCTACTAATTAAAAACGTAGCTTTAAAAAAGCTGATGTGTACATCACATGACTTCCTTGTACAAAACATTAAATTATATGCATTTTCCCCGCATTTCATTTAAACTTAATGAATTGAATTAAATCTACTTCGTCGATAGCGCATAACCACAACAGAATAAATGTCTTCTTTAAAATTCGCTACATTTATTTACTATAGCGACATTCTGGCGCTAGGTTCACTTAACAGCGTTACATCGCATTTATTTTATAACTCAGAATACCAAAAAATTATATGATGTAAAGAATTACCTAATCTTTGCACCATATTTATTCATATACTATAATAAATCGAAAATAACGCATAAAAGAAATTAAACAACTAAAAAGGTTTTACTCAGACGATTCCACCGCTGCTTACCTAATACGCATGCGTTAATTGTAAACATTCTCCTCTGTCTGAGATAGAATGGCGACAATATTTGCTGCTAATGCGAAACATTTATCTCCTTGAATTTCATTAGAGATATATTTCTCATTCAATTAATTCAGTTCTCACTTCGAGGCAAATCAAAAATACATAAAATCTCAAAATATTTCCATTAAAAATTGAAAGGTACAGAAAAACATTAAACAACCAAATACAGTTAAAATAATTAAAAAAAATTTTTTTACACTCAAAATTATAGTTTCTACGCAAAAATAAGGAATTCGGTCAGCAGGCAAGAAGGCACACCTTTCAGTGTACAAAACTGAAAATTTCCTTTTTGTCTCACTGGACAAAAAGACACTGAAGGTGCAGAAAGTCTTTTATTATTCTGCTAACTTTCAAATGTAAACAAAGATGGCTGCTATGGTAAGAAAAATTAGGTTTAGCCACACTTAAACAACTCTTAAATTGTTGATGATTCTACAACTATCGCATGCAGATTAACTAAAGCCATAAAAAGATTAACCGGAAGATAAGAACAACATAATTCAACCATTTTTAAAGCAAAAAATGCTCAGTTTACCAACGTATAAGAATAATATAAGAATAAAGAAAACTGAGCTCAAGGAGCCGAAAAAGAGAGTGGCTATATATATATATCCAAAAGTATATATATTTATATACTTTTGGTGCGGCCAATTGCAACCAAAAAGGGCATTGCCCAACTGCCTATTATAACAGTCCTACATACAAAGCTTCAACTTTCTGAGACTACTCGTTTCGGAGTTATGCGAGATACATACGTGGGTACGTACAGATGCTACAAAAAAGTCTCTTTTGAACGCAAAAACAACGTTAAATTGCATTCGATAGTGGTAAAATTAATATTTGCGTTGAAATATGATACCGGAAATTTTCGTGATTACAGTACTTCCTTTGCTTCATACAAAGAAGTAAAAAGATACCAGAATCAGATAGCACTGATAATCACATTACAAAATTAATCAATCAAGCTCATTATCTGATATAATCTCTACTTTTTGCAATCAGTGTATAAAGCTCTCGACCTTTCCTGATTGCCTGCAAGTTGATAATATAATAATCTTCAGTAAGAAGAATAAAAGCTCCAATGAACCTAAATCTTATCGTCCAATATACCTTCTTCCAGCCTTGAGAAAAGTTTTGGAGAGATGTTTTATTAGCCGCCTAAAATTTCATGTTTACAGCAAAAACTTAATAAGTAATGACCAATTTGGATTTCGGAGCTTACTTTCAACAAGTCATGCAATTAATTCAGCTCTTCAACAAGTCGAAAACAATAAATAAAATCAACGAATTTTATTATGCAATAATATTTCTTGACTTAAAAATTAGCTTTTGATTCTTTATGGTGGCCAACAGTTTTACAATCTCTGCTTTCTTTTAAGTGACCTTAAATTTTATTTCTAATTCTTCAAGATTATTTCAGAAAGAGGAAAAGTATGATTCTTTACAACAGCATCGATTGTGGGTAATCAAGTCAGAGGAAGGCCGCAGTGGTCTTGCATGAGTGAAGATCTCTGGAATGTCAGTTTCAGCAACATCATTGCCTACCCATGTCCAGAACACTCTAAAATCGTCGCTTTTGCAGACAATGTTGCTTTTATTATAAGCGGTTGTACCAGAGACATTTTACATTGTAATTGTAATGGAAAACTTTAGATATTTAACTAATTCTAGAAAACTCAAAAACTGCAAATCTCAGATAGTAATTCTCAAGTCTTAGTAATCCATAAAATAGGGCGAAATATAACTAAAGCCTTAGCTCCAAAAATTGATAGTCAAAAGATTAAATCTATGAATACAATCAAGTACCTTGGATCAATCGACAGGAAATTCTCCTGGATTTCTTATTTACAAAATATTAAACTTCGTACAACATCAATAGCTAACTGTCTACGATGTATGAATGGATATGACTTGGACTTAAACCCCCTTATAACACGAATTCTTCTAAAAACATTCATATAAAAATGGTAGATTTCGGAGCCGGATTTGGAGCGCAACCAGTGACAGTGAGAAAGATTATATGTTTAAATTCGATTCGCAGGCCTTTTACTCTTTGCATTACTCGAATGTATCATCGCTCAACTTCAAATATAGCTCTTGATACTTTAGCCAGTACTCTTCCACTGCCAGTTAGTGCAGAAATAGAAAGCATCTGCATTAAAGTCCTTCAACTTACCCAAGCTGCAGAATGTAACAACCAAAACTTTCTACCATCTAATTATGAAAAGAAAATGAACCCATGTCTGACAAAAATTCAAGTAGTTTATCTCCAACTGCATATACGTATGGATTAAAAAATGAAGGAAATGTT
>KK118461.1:145684-206613 GCA_000611955.2 Stegodyphus mimosarum
TCTATTTTCAAATCGGCCCTTCAAATATCATCAAATTGAAAGGTTATCTCCATAATAATTAATGGTGTTTTAGAAAACACTATTATTTATTGTCAACCATAAAAGCAGGGATTTGTCAACCATAAAAGCGGAATTGTCAACCATAAAAGCAGCGATTGAAATAGCCATTCTTAAAACTCTCATCAAAACTACCATAAAATCTGACTCTCAAGTAGCTATTTTAGCGATTAAGGTTCCCTTAACTTCCTCTCCATTGATTTCCGACATAAATTATCTCCTTGCCAAAATTCCACAGTACGAAATTCAAATATCATGGATCAAAGAACATAGTGACCGTTTTTCTAATGATCAGGCAGATGAATTAGCCAAAGAAGCAGCTCTTAGTCAAGATGGTATTGAAATCATCCTTCGATGGTCTTGCTCAAGTCTCAAATACCAAATAAAACAACGTGGCTTCAAAGTCTTGGCAAGATTTGTGGAATAATGCTTCACAGGGAAGATGGACATACAACTTGATTCCCAATGTAAGCTTCGAATCTCCGTATTCGAATCCTCATTACATTACTATATAACAGGAAACGTATCCGTCTCCACATATTTCTGCGCAAAAAGTATGCGAACTGTGAAATCTGCATATAAGGGGAACAGGGAACTCCTGATCATTACGCTTCTCCATGCCTCTTAACTGAGGATATTCACATAAAATACCCATAAACTGATCTCCTGCCATTCTAGATATTTCTATTTAAAGATGAACATCTGTATCCGATGTTTCTCAAAATTATGTAACGGCTCTATTACTACGGCATAGATCTTTGTCAAGTACCTCATGCTGCTTAAATTTAGTGAATATGTACAAGTGACTCAACCTGTGAATTTCATAAACTGTAATAACCTTTTATAACTGAAATAACCCTATGGACAACTACCTCTATAGTATTATTAATTCAGTTCATTATAAAATTGTGTTCCCAATATTAATTATAGTTACCTCATTATCTGTTTATCTGTTATTTTTATTGCATCAAACCAGATATTTAATTTAATTTGTGAATTTAAATTGTATTGACTCTATATTGTAATCTCTCTATATTCTAGATCATTATTTTTAATAAATATTGGATGCAAGTTATTGGCGGAATTTCACTATGTACCATAATAGGTAAACTCTAGATCTTTTGGAAAGTTTTAGCTGCCCATTTTCTCAACTTTCCTTTACAATTCTTGTAAAGCGAGCATCTCTTGCATAATTTTTATAGTTAGTGTGGGAAAGCAATATCATATGACCCATGGTACATCGCTGGCGTCCCCCATACAGATGAGAGATACCTGTATTTGTACCTGAGAACTTTGCACAAGTCACGTCACGTAGCGGAGACCACTGCTCTAAGATACCTATAAAACTGCGTTTTGTAATTTTATTCTAGTCGTTGACCGTGGATCAATATCTCGTACGGAGATTTCCCGTGGGGCTGAATTCTGGCAAATACTATAACTGAAGAATCCTTCAGCATTAACAAGGCCTGGGTACGAGATGCCATTTTTAGGACGTACTTATTATCAAATTCTTAAGGAAAGTATAAGAGACAGCAAAGGACTGTTGATGTCTCTTTCAATAATATAGTCAGCCAAATTTCAATGCCCCCTGTATCTTATGGTAAGTCTGATCCAATCTCTTCTTTGAATTAACAAATGATTTTTAATTCTGATCACTCATCTGTAGATGAGCCTCAGCTAGTTACATTTTGTTGCCAATAAAATTGCATCCTGAGGAAATTCTGAGAATTTCATTTCCTGAAGATTTCATTTTAAACGTTTAACTAGTTTTATTTCGATTTGTTCTTTCATTTTAAACGTGCATTCAAGACATTAGGATCCATTGCGAATGCTACAATTTGCTGAGAGTTTCAAGGCCTTTTAAGCTACCAGCTCTTGGTAATTTTTTTTCCGGTCAAAGCTACTTTGATTAAGGCTAAATGATCGAACTAGAAATTTTGACTATTTGACTTAAGTGAAACTAAAGGCAGAAATTGTCGAAATAATAATTTGTACTTTTGAAAGGAAACGTTTTGAACGAAATGAAGTAGCTATGGAGAATTTTACTGGTAGCTGGATGACTTTTGTGGACAAAGAATTTAAACAGAAACTTTGCGTACCACATTTTATCAAGCGCTTTCTCCAGTCTAGAGCCGTTAATGCTTCCTTCATTTAAAAAATGATTTAGCAAACTTTTCTAAGTCTAGCACTTAATACAGAAATGAGTGACGTTACCTGGAAACAAACTGCATTTGCTTAAACAATAAACAAATGCAATTGTGTTTAAACAAATGCTGATGCTTTATGAAAAAATAGTATTTCATTCTTCTCATAGTAATTCAAATGCTTTAACCAAAGACGAAAGAGTTGTGGCTTTATAGACTTTGGAGACCTTTATCGATTTTATTAGATTTTTAATGGCAGAGGTGGTAATTAGGTTCCAGGAATCCCAGTAGAAGGTTTGTAAAAACAGGTGTTAAAGGCAGTAACATTTCATACAAAGTTATTTCAAATATTTAGAGAAGAAGAATGAGTTTAGACTGCAAATACCAAGCTTTTTCAACGATTTGGTTTCGTTCACCTTTGTTCGGTAACAAACTGTAAGGCCAGCAACTAAGTTGATCGTCTGCGTTTTAGTTGTCGCACATTGTCCTTGACATCTTGCGAGGAATCTATAGCACTTTTAAGTCTAGCGGAGTAATTTATTAAAATTCTCTGTTTTATTCGTTTTAATAGCTTTTTTATTCTTTCATTAATTTTATTTTTATGATAATTACAAATTATTACATCAGTCAGGATTTCAAAATTAGCAGTAAAGCTTACTTTTAAATAGGAATTTGAACGAAGTAACTATATATAAAACCAAGAGCATCTTCCTTTAGCTAACGTTTTGTTTCTTAAGATAAAATAAGAAATTTCCTATAAGCTCAGTTACTTTAACATTAAACTGCTCAGCAAGTAACGAAATATTAAAAATATTTAATGAGTACCTCAGACGCTTGGAGCTCTTTATACTCTTTCAACTTCCAATAAATCTTCTCGAAAAACAAAACACCGACTACATACTTGTGGAAAAATAATTGCGTCTGATTAAATCCCTAAATATACAAAAGAACAAATGTGCCTTCCTTTAGAGGTAGACGTGGCACCTCCACCTTTTAAAAAGAACTTTTTTCACTCGTATATTTACTTTTTTCTTCACTTTTCTCTCTGTTTTTGCGTCTCCAAGGCGCGAAATTAAATTTACACAAGAGCTAAAGAAAAACTAATTAGGTAGACCTTATAAAAATCAAAGTATCTTTTAACAGAACGAACTTCACAAAGATTGTAGGACAGCCTTATTACCCTGAGGCTAAATATTGAGTCTAGAAAAAATAAAGGAGAGTGTTAAGCAAGTTGCTCCAACTCTGTAATTACCGCACCGTCCCGTCTTAATTAATTGTACGAATCAGGAAAATAAATTTTGTGGCCAACTTCGATGTTTCGTCGTTTAGATGGCCACGAGGGACGAGTTAAGTCGGCGCTTTAAGCAGTTGGTACCAATGATGCTCTCCCGTTTGAATTGAGAATTTACTCAGAAGCTACTTGATAAATGCTTTCATTTTGAAAGCTTCCACTATTTTCATTACCCAGACAAAGAGTCAAATGTGTCTGAGTGTTCTTAGTATGCTCTTAATGGAATTAATTTTATATATGTAACACATATATATATATATACATTTCTGGGAATAAATGTCTTTACTCATAAAATAATGGACATATATATTTACTATTTTAGGACTGACGGCAATTTATTCTGAGAAATATTTAAATAAAATATTAGCATTATCTGGAAAGCAAAACATATGCACGGTGAATATTTTTTAAGAAAAGATTTTCACACCAGTAATTTGTATAAAGATTAATATTTTTCATCAAACAAACAGCAAAGCACTTCGTTTAAAATATCCAAAAAATTCCATTTGAAGCAAGCTAGATTTAAGCAAAAAATCTGAAATCTTGAAATGAAAAACGAAAATAAATTAAGATTATTAAATATGCTTTTCTTGATTTAACTCTTATTTAAATTTCCTGAAACTTATTGCTACTGGATTGGAAAATATAGATTATTGGCACTCTATATATATATTCTTTGATTTGATGTTTAATTTTATTAAAACAAATCACTTCATTTTAAAATTTAGATGTAGTATGAGTTGAGAAATTTGAAGCTAATAATATAATGATTTGCAAAATAATTTATGGCACTGCTCTTAATGACTTCATTAATTACAGACAATTTAATGCAGGTGCTGTACTTAACTATCATTTGAGTCAAAAATTGCAAAAGCTGAATTCCTCTAAGAAAGTAAAAGATACCAATGCATTGATTATGAAATTGTTTAGAAATGCAAATTAGATTATTTTGAATTTTCGTTTTTAACAGAGTTGTCATGAATTTGATGGCTATCTCTTCTCAGTTTCAACTTCCTGTCAGAAGAAGCGCGCGTTTTCAGCTTATGCTAATCTGAAGTAGAGCCAAGTACTATTTAAACCAGTGGTAGAAACCTCTTGGTGTGAGAGAGCTTTTAGTCTCAGATCACGGTCATTCTGTTCGACGTTCGCCCAGCTAGCAGCTAAATTCTAAGCCATAGTGCTTACTACGTGATTGCTTATTGAAATAAATCCAAGTGCGCTAGTATTAGTAATTCTTGCTACGCACCATTTAGTTAGAGGCCAACTCTGCGATTAGCTCTGTGAGCAAAGATTAATCAAATTTCTATTTAGCTTTAGTTTAAATTTATCTGATTGTTCATTTAGACCCAAGTGTGGTCTTTTACTTTCTGTATCCCTCCCGAGTTGGGAAGTGATTTTGTAAATAATATTGATTTAATAAAAGAGGATTTTAAATCCCTTTCAAGTGCAGTTATTATACAACTGAAGCACAGTATCTACAACCAGAACATAGCTGCATTCAGCTCCCTGTTCCAGATCAGGACTTAATTACTTTAAGGAGTTACTTTAAGATGTTTGCCAAGAACATGCACAGAACACTCAGTCCTGACAAAGTCTATGAGATTGGTATGAAGAAGAACAAATTGCTTAGGTCTTTGCCGAAATAAAGGTGTTTACTTGAAATAATAGTGCTCAAAAGGTATTTTCTCCCTCATTGTGCCTTCGAGGAGTAACGGTAGCATATTCGGCATTGATCGTCCTTCACTTCCTCTGCTTCCAACCTAATGACTTTTTAGTGGCGCCCGAATTCAAAGGTGGTGAAGAATAATTTGTCGCTAACAGGATTTGACAATTGGGTCTCCTAACCCCTAATAGCATTTTAAGAGAGGGGAGTATATAAGGTATTTTCTCCCTCCTTCCAGCATGCCTTCGTGGTATAACGGCAGCACATTTGGAATGTATTCAAGAGGTCTAGATTCAAGACCAGGTGAGGAAACTGCTCATTTTTCATATCTTCTGCTTCAAAATGACCTAATGACTCTACGGTTCGTTTTCGGCAACATCTGTGAGCTGAAATAATTTAGGATAAGCATTCTTACCATTAGTTGGCCATCATATTTCAAAACTGGAAACTAAACTTTAATATCATATAATAAAGATAATAAATTAATATCCAAATAGTTCACATCCTTATTGCCTTTTACGTAAAATATCCTTATAATTCTTATTGCCTTACAAAAGTAAAATCTGTGCAGCCTGCTAGCTCATGATCCGCAAAATTGTTTTCCAGAAGAATTCAAGCAAAGATAAATTTTCGCTCGTTCTTGTTCTCTTAAGAGTTCGATCTTCATAAAGCATTTGGTTTCTTTAAATGTGTTTAACATTCTGTAATAAAATATCGTACGCAGGTCATTATTAATTTCATATTTTGTAAATTATGCCTGAAGGATAAAATGTAAATATTTTACTATTTTTGAAGTTAGACCCATTTCCAAATTACATTTTCTCAATTATTTAAGTATTGTACCAAAGACCCTCTAGTAGAAAAATCTAAAATGTATGTTAATTTTTAGTATAATATTTAATGTTTAATTAATGTTCTAAGGTATCTTTTAGACAAATCAATCAGCTTTATGACAATAAAAACCCACATTGCGCTACAAAGCCCATTTACTAGGACAACTAATATTTAACTTTACTGATGTGTTATTATATTTTATTGCAGAGCAAAGCATGAAAGAAAGAAGAAAAACTACAGAAAAGAAAAATTTAAAAATAACAATAAAAAGTATTGATAAAAGAATAATGTCCGTTCAGTAGTTAAGAAATAAAATTTTGTCAAAACAGCTTTTCAAAAGAAAAATAAATTACAAGATTAGCTACACAAAGGCTCATGTACTTTGTTTTCCACAGATCAAGAAAGCAGCATTGATTGTATCGTTTGAGTTATTTCTAACTAGATTTTAAACATTTCAACAGTCCTTTTTTGCTCACTTATTTATCAAAATTCAGTGTAGAAAGGAAGCACATTTAGTTATCATTATAACTATTAACAAACTCTGTTTATATGTGCAGGGTCTTTGATTATGAGTTCTTACTGAAGTTTGAACTAATTTGTTTTTTACCTTTCGTTTCTGAATTAACGCTCTGTTTCTTTTTTACTCAGCCCAACAAATATTTCTGCATGCATTAACAGTTAATTTTCATATACTTCTCGGCGTTTCGCGGGAAAATTGCTTGTGATATACGTGAACAGAAATGAATGGCACAGTTAAAACCTCCAAGCTCCTGACGTTAGCATTGCTGAAATTTGTGGTGATAAAAAATATTAGTTCTCAATTAGTTAAAATGCTTTTAAACTTATTAAAATGAAAATTTACTGAAAAAAAAAACCAAGTAGTTAAGAAAGGAAAAGAAACCGCAGGGCAGCACTGAATCAAAATATTAAATCTTGTTCAAATTTCAAATAATTTATTTAATATTTTAATTTTAATAATTAATTTTTAATTTTATTTAGGATTTCCCTCCTTTATTCTAAAAATGTTAATAATTTTTTATAAACTGTGTAATTTCTAGACTAATCCATGTCATATGACTTATCTATGTCATACTCGTATGATACCATATGACTATATTATAATGCATATCATTCATAACGTTGATGACTCAGTCATGTGCAGATCTCAAAGGCCAGTTACCTTATAGAGGAAATGGAGGCCTTTTGAAGAAACTTCCTAAGTCCTTAAATTTCATTCTTTGGCCAATGGTGCAAAACATACCAGTTCATTAAATTGGTTTGGTTTGGTCTATTAGATTGTCGCAAAGCCCTCGAGGGTTATCTGCCTAAAGAGAGAAATGCCTTCATGGAGGACTTTCTAGGAGAAAATGGATTGGATACACGTTACACATGGGGAAAACCACGGAAGTATTCATGAAGCAGCCCGTTCGCGGGATTCGAACCTCGCACCGAACTACCAGTGTTTAGCGATTGTACCGGCCGCTGACGGGCCTCTTTCAAGTGGATATGCCCAATTGATGGAAATGTTCATTTTAAAGTACTACGGGGCTTTCGAGTTAGTTAAAATAAGGAATTAGACATAAATGATAGTAACAATGACACCATAATTCCTGAAATATAACTTTTATAACTTACGATGATAGAAAGTATTTTTTTAAATATTAAAAACGTCATGTTATAAATGTTTGAAAGTTGTTATGATTATAAAAATAATGGTTTATAAAATTTTTATATTTTTGATATTGTGTCAAAAGCTTTGAAAAGTCTTCCTTGAACAAATATGATTATATGGACTTTAAAAGACAAACTTTCGACAGAAAATTTTAATAGTTGTCTGTAACCAATCTTTTAATATAACCTCTGCTGCTACAATAAACTGCTGAACTAACTGTAACAACGAAGGTGCCCTCTGGTGAGTAGTTAGAGAAATAGTCCAGTAAAAGCCAAGTGTTGGACCTGATAGGTCGTATCAGACTCTTGCTCTGTAATTTTCTTAAGTTAAGTGTAATGTCCGTGTGTAACTGAAACCTGTTAATAAATTATTGTTACACTATAAAGGGCTCTTTTATGACCCCGTCCAAAACGGCCACCCCCCATAACTCTAAAATATTTTTTAAATTTATATCTTGCGATTATTTAAATAATTATTTTAGTCAAAATTTTATGATTTGTAATTTTCAAAATATTTCTTCATATAATAATTTTTCTAATGATTTAGTTCTTTATCATTTAAAAAGGCTTCTCTGTAGCTAAGCCTTTTTTTCTGTTAAGGGGGATATGTAAGATAAAAAATAAGTAAACATAAATTGCAAATTAAATTAGCAATGCTTAATTTTAATTTGGGTATTTATCCACTTTTTTCTAAAGATAGTAATGCTTTTTTAAATTACGTCATTTCGAGGCTAATCATATGACTTTCATATAACGTTGGTGATGTAAATGGAACTAAAACTTAAGCAGTCAATAATAATTTTACAGCAATATTAATTACCTAAAGAAATGCATTGAAAACGAAAATAATTCAAGCTGATTTAAGATTTCATCCTGAACACGAGGCACTCTGCTTCTATCTCTGTTAGGCGCGATGAAGTTCCAGGAATCTGTGGTCGCAAAATGTTTAACTACAATAAAATGAACAGGATTTAAATCTGCTACGACTGCGTCTTTTATTGCATATGTATGACTTTCTATATTTCCTTTTCATCCTGGCATCTGTATATTGCATTTGTGCTTCTTCTTTCTTCCGGATCTACTATAGATACTTCAACATCTATGTGCGTCATTCCCATATTATATATATATATATATATATATATTGAAATTAAGTTAAAAATATTTAAAAATTGAAAATACTTTAGTAACCATTTTAAGAGGTCATATTCTTGAAACTGTATTTTCTCAATTTGCATTTTTGCAGTGAATCCTTCTATTGAATGTCCTAAATCTTCCACAAATACGAATCAAATTCTTTGATTTTGTTTATTGTCGGTTTATTATTATTTATGTAATACAATCAAGGAAGGAATTTGATATATATTGATAAGGAAAAGTATTTATATTGGAAATGAAAGTGTAATTGAAATAAGTTTTTTTCAAAGCAGAAAGCACATACATATGCATATATATACACGAGCGCGCGTGTACATTTTTCCCTCAAAAATTAATTCATTTATTGCGAAATAGAATCTTAAATTTATGAAGAACATTTTAATAAACATAACAAAATATAGATGCAAAAAAGTTTGAAAACTGGAAGAGAAAAATATTTCAATCGTTATTACTTCCTTGTAAGAAGTAAAAAGGAAGTATTGTAATCGCGAAAATTTCGGGTATCATATTTCAATGAAAATATCCATTTTGAATGCTATTGAATACATTTTAACGATGTTTTTTTGTAACATCCGGACGTAAGGACAGAATAAAGAACTCTTTTCTCCCTAAAAAATTATAAAACTGATTTAAAATGGATTCTGGAGAGCTTTTTTCGTAGCGTCTGTGTGTACGTACGTATGTATGTATTTATCCCGCATAACTCAAAAACAAATAGCCTCAGCCCGTTGAAATTTTGGATATAGGACTGCTATAACATATAGAAGTTCACCTTCTATTTTGGTTGCAATCGGCCACTAAAAGTACATAAATAAATATATATATACTCTGTTACTCGGCCCAGTAAGCTCAGTTTTTGTATTCTTATATGTTTGTAAATTGTGCACTTTTGCTTAAAAATGATTGAAATATGTTGTTCTGATCTTCGGGTATATTTGAAACTTAGTAGAATCGTGGATTTATTGAAAATCTAGAGCAACTAAGCTTCGCAACAAAAGAGATAATGCCTTCTTTTATTATTGCGAATTAAATCATGTTAATCCATTCTGGAATTTATTCGAGGAAATAAATATTTAAGATTTACTTCGTAATTTTTAATATAGGTATTTTGAGTTTTTACGTAGTTGTCCCTTGTCGCGAAGTGAGAAGTGAATTAACTGAATGAGAAATACTTAATCGTCTGTGAAAAACTGTGTGCTTTTGGTTTGTTTAATTTTCTTTTACACTTCGTTTTAGATTTATTACAATATTTGAATAGAATATGTGGGAACGATTAGATAATTCTTCAAATGATATACATAATTTTTGTGCATTCTAGGTTATAAAATGAATGAGATGTAACGCTGTTAAGTGAATCTAGAGCCAGAATGTCGCTATGGTAAACAAATATAGTGAATTGGAAGTCATGTGGTGTACACATCAGATTTTTTAAAAAGCAATTGTTAGCAATTTATTTATATCTTAAATTCGGTTTGTCTAACAACAGAGTTTAATGTTAATCAGAATCCTTCAAAATGGTACACTGAGCCAAAAAAACAAAATGGACAGTCTTATTTCTCGCGTTCTACTGGGCCGATTGACCAAATTCAACTTACGTTTCTCATGTCTCGAAAGCTCGACTAGGATATATATTAGATATACATATCGCATTATTCTCGCATAGGTATTTTGACACAAAATCAGACCTTTTCTGAAATAACATACCATTTTTTTACATATTTCGATTCTACGATTTAAATTATGTCAGACTGTCAAGTTTTGTAAAAATCGCACGAGTAGTTTTAAAATAGTAGCTCTCAAAATTTTAGCTCCTCAGTGTTAATTGAATTCATTATATATTTATTAATATCTCTTTTTTATTAAACTTACTTGACTCCTTCTTCCAGAATTTGAAATTTAGTTTCATTCCAAAAAAAATTCACTCATTTTTTATGATTTATTTTAAAAATTTGTATTTTAAAATAATTTTTATATATTTTTCGAAAAAAAATTAACTATAACCTATAAAATTTTTAACATCGTCTGAAAGTAGATGTATTTCTAGGCATACCTGCAAAAAATTAGAGTCTTTTATTCAACATTGTGTAAGATATATATGAATTTACATACTGGAGTGTTTTGAAATTTGGCATCTTTTCTGAGCGATTATAACGCCAAATGTGGTTTATGGATATTGTTACAGTGAATTGCCACAGCTAATTTTAACATTAAATTTCAAATATATTTTTACTTAGAATTAATTATATGAAATTAATTATATTTCCTCAATGATGCGTAATAAATATTTATGAGTACTATATGAAAAGCAATTTTTTGAAAATTGTAGATGATATCTTTCAAATTTTTAACATTTTTTTAAAAATTTCTTTCTTTCTTTTTTTTAAAAAAAATATAATTTAAACAGTAAATTTTTACCTTCGCCTTTTTTTTTAAATGAGAGTGAATCTTTATCTTCGATGTGTTATCGTATTCTACTTTACTTTAACTTCATTTAAATTAAATTTTCTAAAACTGAGAAAGTTCGTTTCATGTTTATTTTCACAATGTCTTTAAACAAACAGGACATTAGAAAAGTTCTGGGATATTTTCAATCTAGAAAATCTTTTAGGCAAATAGCCGAAATCATAAAAGCATGTTCTTTAATATGGAAATTATTAGTCTTAAAAATTCTAAATAATATAATTTTGATTGTTTGCACCCGATATAAGAATCAGGTCACTCGGCGGTATAGAATAAGCGCTGCTGGAGTGTTGTTTTTCCTTATTTAACAAAAAACTTTTAATTCAAATATTTATCTTCTGGACTTGGCTTTAAACTTTACCTACACTAAAAATGTCTAGAAAATGAAAAGCTGTCTACAGCTGAAACGCATTTTAAGAAACTGATATTTTTAAAAAATTAGCAAGTATGCAAAATTTATGGAAGTGTAACAATCGAAGAATCTTAATTTTCTTGTGTCAGCGCTGAAAACAAATGTAGAAGGAAAGAAGAAAATTAGGGAGGAAAAAAAAAGGCAAAAAATTTGAAGGGGAATTGGGTTGTCAGAAATACCAAAATGTTTCGAAAAGTTGGATGCTTTTGAATATACTTGTAGGATATTTCAAGGAATTTAGGTGTTCAAAGAGAAGACCCTTAGATGTGTACGCCAGTGAATACCATAAATTGAGCTTGTGCTAACGGAAAATACAAAAACGATATGATTGCAGATTTAAGAGAAGAGCGACTGGTTTTCGACTATTAGTATAAACGTAAATTACGTTATAGAACACCATATCGTATCATAAACGGAGAATCCTATGATTTTTCAGTCGAATTATTTGAAGATTTAGAAATTCCAATGATGTTTATGGACGTTATCTAAAGACGTTTTTCCTCTTGATGAAACCAGACTTACCTTTCATCTCATGTCTTCAAACTGCCTAGTCTCTAAAGACTGATAAAGGCTCTGACCAAATACTGATGAAATGGATTAAACTGGGTTACTAAGTTACGCCAAAGCAGAGAAATCTGCCTAAAAGGAGAGATGCCTTCGTGAAGAAATTTTTAAGGGAAATCAGCTCGTATACATATGAGAACACTATGAAAACGTCCATGCAACCAGCCCGTTCGCCGGGATTCGAACCCCGGAGCGAACTACCAGTGTTTAGCTACTTTACCGCGTCCGTTTGTGGGCCTTTATGAAATGGAAGGCGATAACTTCATGTAAAATGAATAACAGAAACACCAAGATATTTCAAAAAGTTGGATGCTTTTTAATATGCTTGCAGAATGCCTGAAGAAAAAGAGCAAACCATTAAGAAAAAAATACTTTTTTTACATAAAATTTAGCATTTTTAGTCCAAAGGGATTTAGTCCCGAAGGACTATTACTTTCGTTTGGGCGTTTTGCGTCGTTTCAAAAAAATGTCCGATTCACTTTTCAATTTTGTGCTAATGTTTCTTTGTTGGTAATTGAAGTTGCATTGGGTTGGCTATTGGAATTTTTGGAATTGTATTATGTTGGTTATCGGGTCTGTACTGGATGGATTAATGGAATTGTATTGGGTTGACTATTGGAATTATATTGGGTTTGCTTTTGTGTACGTATTAGGTTTAGTTTAATGTTTGTTTCGTTCGGCAAGTTTTCATATTATTAAGCAAGATCCCTTTGGACGTAATCTAAAATCTGAATCTTTTCAGATTTTTTAAAAATTTAAAACGTTTTTAATGTTATGATATTTGATTCTTGCGATTAATTATATTTCATGGGCTCTGAAACTGGTTCAAGAAAGCTAATTTTTTACTAGTTTCGTATACTTTATTTTTCATTACATTTTTCAAGAGTTAAATTGCTTCATTAGATTGCATTGAAAGTATTTATTTTTCACCAAACAATACTTAAAGGAGGAGACAATTAAAAATACTTTCAAGCTATATTTTATTTTATAGAATTTATTTATTATTATTTATTTATTATATAATTTATTTTATGTAATTTATTTATTTTTTATTATTAGTCTAAAGGGATGTAGTCCCGAAGGACTATTACTTTCGTTTGGGCGTTTTGCGTCGTTTCACAAAAATGTCCGATTCACTTTTCAATTTAGTGCTTATGTTTCTTTGTTGGTAATTGAAGTGGCATTGGGTTGGCTATTAGTATTTTTGGAATTGTACTGTGTTGGTTATTGGGTCTGTACTGGATGGATTAATGGAATTGTATTGGGTTCACTATTGGAATTATATTGGGTTGGTTTTTGTGTTCGTATTGGGTTTAGTTTAATGTTTGTTTCGTTCGGCAAGTTATTATATTATTACGTAATCTAATGAATCCTTTCAGATTTTTTTTTATTTTTTTTAATATTACTATATTTTATTTTATATAATCCATTAACATGGTATATATACATTTGGATTGTTGCAAAGTTTTGTAAATATTTACTTGCAATTGTTTTTGGGCTTTGTTTATTATTTATTATATTTTATTTATTCATTTGTTAATGTGTTTCACTTTAATAATTTTAGACTGTATATTTTTGTAACCAAATTTATGGATATGTATTAGGGTCAGTTTGAATGCCTAGCAGACATCAGAACATATGGGTATGTATTGCGTTAACATGTTTTTTTTCGTCTTGCAGATCTTGTAATTTAAAATCGATTAAGTTTTTAGATTGTGAGACTAGCAAAACTGGAAGCTGATACTTAGGTAGAAGTTTTCTTGAGAGAGGAAAATGTTTCTTCCACAGTTAAATGTGTTTCAAAAGTTCTTGCCAACTGCGATTTTCCCCAAAGCTTCTTGAAGGCGATAAATTGAAGCATACGAGTCGGAAACTCTAGAGATTTTAATTCTGGTCAAATAGTTAGTTGACTAAATCGTGAATTCAGAATTCGTTTTTGAACATTACTCTGAATGATATTGGTAATTTGCAATATTTCTAATATGTTAAGGAGTATTTATCTTATTTCTGCGTTTTTCCAGAGCTGCTAAAAGCTGTTTATTTTGCTGTGTGCTGTTATTTATCATAATAAATTGTCACTTTCTTCTTGCTCATCTAGGATAATTACTGAAGAAGTCTTCACGAATACGTGCAAACCGTAATAAGCTTTTTTGAAGCATAATTATTCTGTAGTTCTGCCAGTATTACAGAAATGAAACTAAATTGAGAAAAAAAATAAGAAAGGTTATTGCGTTCAGAAATGAGACTTGATATTCCAGAAATGAGCAGCTCATTTCTGGTTCCAGTGCATTAGAATGCTCAGAGGTATAAAGGCACATTGTTTGCCGATAACTTGCATGTAGACCGCAAAGGGAAAAACACAAGTGAATGAAAGATAATAATTAAGTAAATATATATTTTATTACCGAGGTGCTTTTGAAGGAAATATCCAGAAATTCACAAGAATAATTAATAAGCTTTGCATTAGCAAATTTTAATATACTTATAATTGTCTTATATGCAGCAAAGTAATGAGCATTATGTAAAATTGTAAACAAAGATAAGTATAGTATTTAAAAAATTTAATGAGATGGTCCATTAAACATGATGATGCTGTAATTTCCGTTTCTTCCTTTTGCTATCAAGAGAAAAGGGGAAAAAATGAGTTTTTTTTAACAAGGTGAATGTCATTATAACTGAGACAGTGCGAAGGAAAAAATATGTAATGCCGCACGTTAAGCAATGTCGGATTATCAAATATGAAAGAATATCTGACCAAAGATCTGTGATCCCGAAAATAATTTTTTTGAATTATTAAATGCACTGAAATATGAGAAGAATTGCATGTAATAAATAGCTCTGCCGACATATTTGTGAATAACAAATCTTGTAAACACATTAATTCATAGTTTAATTATGTTTAATTTATGGAAATCGTCGTTATTACCAGCATATAAAGTCTCTTTGATTGAAGTTCGAATATCAGCCGGCTTTATAGATGCGGATATTTCTTTAAAGGCATTTTGTAGAATACAAATATTCACCCCAACCACAGTATGTTGTTTATTAAATGAAAATTAAAAATTATCATACATTATTTAAGCAGTCATTGTATAAACATATGTATTGTCAAAGGGTTAAACAAATCATAAATAAGATTTGCATTGCGTTTTAAAAAGGTTAACTCAGTTAAGTGCCAGTGAAAAGCTGAATGTAGTTAACTTTCAAATAGAGATGCATCTATTTTCAAACCAAATAAATTTATTTAAGATGTAGAGTTTATATTTATTTTAACTAACATTTATTTTAAGTTTGCTATCTTTCCCGTTTAGCCTTCATATTCCCCTAGAACTGCCCGTGCCAGAGTACGTAAATTGTAGTAGCACGCGCAGGTTATTCAAATTTAGCGGAGGCTAGTTGAATTAAATAGTAGACGAAACCAGAGTTTGAGAGCCTTGCTTTGAAGTTACGTTAGTGATTTTAAATCAGCGCGTGTCGGCCTGTGTGCCTAGCTTTGTGAAGTGCTAATTTTCAACTGTTTAATCAGTAATCTTGCTGAATCTCAGCGGTAATTAAAAAACGCGATTAGTTTAGGATCTCAGAGCCTCACCGGTAGTGTTTTGATATTAGTCACCTAGTTATTACTTTCATTTGAGTTGAACCGCCGGGTACTATTTGAGTTGAACCGCCGCGTACTATTTGAGTTGAACCGCCGGGTTGGCGCAGTTTGTGAACGTCAAGTAGACGTATTTGTCATTTTAAAGATAAAACAAAAAGGGTTGTAACCCCTTCTTACGTTTATGTATAAATTCACACATAGTTGCAGTCACTACCCCAGTTTCTGACAAGTTGGGCCAGCGAGATCTTACATTTGGCGCCCGAAAATCTCACGAACTCAAATGGCCGATAATTTGGTGGAAGCTTCTGTAGAATTTCAAGAGCAAGTTATGGCCAACCAGTTGGAAGGGTTTGGATATTTAGTCCAAATTATGAGGGCATCTATCAAGCCAACCGTCAGTTTTGACGGAAAAAATTCTGAGGCGATATTTTTAGAAGGCCTAGAGAATCATTTCCAGTTGTATCCTGTGCCTGGAAGGTGAAAAGTGGCCATCACCACGTCTGCGTTAAGAGGACAGGCCGCTCTATGGTGGAAAAACTTTGATCTAAATTCACTACTAATTGATCTAAATTCACAGATACCTGAAATTTTCATACTGCAAAGGTAATCCGGAAAGTAACAATATGCAAAGTATATTCATTGATTAATAACATTTATTATGCCTTTTTCATTTCTTGATATTCTTTCACTCAAGTACACGTATTGAATAACAAAGATTTCCACTCATAATTTTGTATTACATTTAGTAGTCAATTAAACATGCTGCTAAGTAAAATTTTAAAAAAGGGAGACAGAACTTTATTTTTTTTTTTCATTTTTTATTTTTTTCAATTCTTTTAGTTAACTCAAAGTGTAAACCCAAAGTGATTATTTTTCAGTTATATAAAAATTAAGTGATAATGTTTGGATGAAAAAACATGTATCTTATTTAAAATATTTTGGTGTGTGGAATATAAAATAAAAGTACGTACACAATTTTAAAAATACCGTAAAATCGCTGTTGCAAGTTATCAAAAAATGACCAAGACGTGATTTTTGCGTAAATGTCACTCAACTATACAAATTTCTATTATCCATGCAACAATAATTGTTTCTTTTATGCGGAAGTGTCCAGCTTTTCAATTTGTATGGAACTGTTGTGTGTGGAAATACTATCAAAGCGCTGTCAAGGAAACTGAATGTAAAAAAAACACCCCATATGGAGACCAAAACCTAGGAGCACTGCTTCAATCATAGTGCGGGGTTGGTCCCTCCTTTTGTTCTTACCTCCATGGTTCGAAACAATCCGTCTAACATAGGAATCCAACTTCTAAATCTTCTTAGCAATCCTGAAACCGTCGCCATCCTACCAAGCTGGAAACTTGAGAGGTGTCATTAAAAGTAGCCAGGGGAACTCACCAGTGGCTTCTTAAAAATACAAAAACTTTGCATTTTATAGTCTTTGAAATTTAAAGGTTAACAAATCGTGTTGCACTCGATGTCGCATACGCTTATTTCAACCTCAGCTGGAAATATTCAGCAAGCAAAATTTGTGTCTCTGAATCCTCCAATTACAAAAAGGCACACTACAGAAACTCCACTACAGAAAGGCAAGAATAGAGTACCCGCCTTTTTGCCTTTGAAAACGATAAAGTTCTAGTGGAAGGTTTCTAAGCCCACAGAGAATTGAAGTCAAAGATACAACATCTGATACTGTATTAATCTACTTCAAGTACAATTTTCTTAATCATTTTGCACAAAATATTTTCTTGTATTAATTTCCGTAGTTGCGTAATTACTGAACACTTAGAGATCTGAAGCTCTCTAGCATAACGGGAGAAGAGAGTTTACAAGTGTAACAAACATAGAAAACAAAAAAAAATGAATAAAAGTATGCATTAAATAGATAACCGTAAAATATAATTTTGGGATTAGCAATTAACCAATTGATGGCAATAATTCCACCTAACAAAGTATCATATATATAAAAGTATTCTATTAAACATTACTTCACGGAGAAAAACTGCTCTTAAACTTACAAAAACTATTTTTTTCTTGAATTATGACAAAAAATGGACCCATAAAAAGTTTCCTAATTTAAGTAAATTTTATGAAATCATTTTACTTAAATTAGAAAGCAACTAAGTTACACAACAATTACCATGTTTTCCACAAATTTCATAAGCTTCATGTCAAGTGCCCTTGGTTGATTCTTCATTTTTTTTCACTCTCAATTTCATTTACTACCATAAAATTTAATACAATTTAAATTGCGATATCGTCAGCTAACTCTTCCACAATTAGTTCAATTATACTCCTTTCAACGCATTCCTTAATTTCATTTTCTGAAAGCGTGATTAACAAATTGTTCGAAGGAAGACTTTCAATTGTTCTGAATGATTCAGTGTAGTATGCCATTGGAACAACAATACTTTCGTCTTGTGAAGCATTTTTCTTTTATTGCATGTAATCACACTTTTTTCCAAGCTTTACGTAATATTTTTTTCCTTACATGTTTTGAAGCAATAGCGGCCGCAAAAATTGCATCCTGTGCATTAAATTGAACTTGGAATTTAATGAAGCTGCAATCAGACTTTAACAAATTTTTCACAAAAATATTCTTATAATTGCAATTTAAGTTCTGAATAACTCCTTGATTCACTGGTTAGACTAAGGCAGTTGCAGTTGATAGAAGTTTTAATACAGTAATTCTTTTTAATGCGAGTTCAGGTGAAATTTATGCTCAAGAAATCGTCCGAAAGCAAGTAGGTTTACGAGTGGTAAGATGGCTGTGTCATTTTAACAGCCAAGCTTTGGAAAACTCTAGAAAATGCTCATTTTTATTAAGCTTGCAGATGAGCGTTATAAATTACTGGAAATTCTTGAGAATCTTAAAAGCTCTTATTGTTTTATATTTTCCAATAACAAATGCTTTAAGTGATATCTAGAAGCATTTCTACGTAATAATGTAAAGTATTATTTGACCCATTTCTTTATGACTTTAAAATTTATTATCACTTCTCATTTTCGTCAACTCTCACCAGGATTTAAATGAGTTAAGAATATTTAAGCGAACGTTTTTGACAGTTTTAGACAGAGAGGTTTGTACAGCGACACTCACCATAGTACTGTTATTTCTCTCAGCTCTGTTACAATAGTTATCCGGCATTAGCGTTTTGCTTGTTGAAGTAAATTACTCACTTTATTTGAACCAAAGCTTAGTCAGGCTGTTCATTTGTAATCTTGTGCATTGAGCTAATTTAAATTCTGAGCTCAACATTCTGTTAACTGTTATCCCGCAAGTAGCGAAGATTTAATTTGTAATCACAACTCGTGAATTTGTTCAGGTTTAAGCTATTAATAAAAAGGCATGTTTAAACGTTCTCGAGTGATTATTTCACAGACGTCGCGATTTGCTTGCCTGTCTTCGTAGCGTTGAAGAGCTTTAGTTAATTTACAAAGATTAGTCCTTCATTAAAATAGTCAGTCTATTTGTATTTAGTTTATATACCTTTTTCTTCCCTTTGAAGCCTACTAATTGTAGATTTTGGCAAACAACGCAAAGAAAGACCAAACTTATCAGCATTAAATACTTCCCAAAGCGGATAAATTAATACCGATTTTATTCCACGTGAATTGCCTAGCTTATAGATGTCGTTTCTTATTTGAAAATTGCGAAGCCATCCGTGCAGGAACGAATATCTGTGTCTTGACGATTTCTTTTCTTGATGACACAGCTTAGCGTTTTCTGTTCTCATAGATCCTGTTATAGGGTACCTTCATAACTTTTATGCGTTGATGCAGCACACTATTCAGTTAATCGAACTTTGATTTTTATCAGTGTTTGCTGAGTACCGATTAGTTGCGTAGAAAATTTTATGCTTTTCTTTCTACTTTTTGATATCGTCAATTTTAGAATATCCAGTTCCAAACTTCATCTTTATAATACTTCTTTAATAATAATTCTCAATGTTTTTGAACCGATTAATAAAATTCAGGTTTTGGAGAATTGTTTAAGTCACATGCTATGTTTCAAAATCCTGTCAAATAAATGAATGAAGGAAAAACATATCACATATTAAGCGCGAAATTTAAAAGAAAGAACTAGCTTAAAATGGCAAGAGGGCGCGAAGCAACTGGCGGATCTTTCCTAATATTGCGGAACGTAATTCTAGTCACTTAGTCTTAGGACAGAAACATTAATGAAACAAATGCCAGATTATGCGCACAGAACTATTAGATTCCAAATTATCGGCCTTCTGCTGCGAGTTTCTGGCTGCCAAGAAACACAAAAGCAAATTTACACATTTCCAAAATAGAAGCGAAATAAATGCAAGCAAAATGAAGAGGCAAGTGAGAAGAAAAAAGAACGTGCTAACTTAGGATGCTTTAGGATACGCTGTTGCGTATTTGCAGCAGTGTGACATTGAGGATATCAATGAAATTTGTGAGCTGTTAGAGTCAAGTGTCTAGAAGACATTGAGTAACAGCCAATCCCATCTCTGCTGTCAGATACCGATGCATTATCTGATATAAGAAATCGTAAAAGATTAAAAATTTCTTAACTTAATTTAAAGCGCGGCAGATGAAACTTTACTATTTTGAATTAATTTCTTTTAGACTGATAAAACAATGTTTGCAACATACAGAAGCATAGTTAAAAACCACCAATGGTTTATTTTGAAAGAGCGCTAAATGCGTTTTTTCAGTTTATGGATGACGTGTGTAATTTTCTTATCTTTTATGAGAGTGGATTCAATGTGTACAACTGTTGTGATTTGCTGCAAGATTCCATATTTAGCTTTCGTGGAGATCTTAGTATGCGCAGCTTGTCTGCGTAGTATCATCAAGATAACGCTAGTTCGCTGAAACATACATAAGATTTATTTCATTTTTAAGATTGGTAATGTAACAGAAATTAGATTTGGGGTTTAAAGAACATGGCCACTGCCTACTATATTCTCCATATTCAGCACCTGTGAACTGCTTTTTTTGGAATTTTTCACAGGAACGTTTTATGTAGCGCACCCAACAAATGTTAGAAACTTAGATATTCACATCACTGAGGCTTATCGAGAAGTGGCTCTACTTGAAGATCCACAAAATGCTTTATTTATAATACAGATGTGCGAAGCAACTTATGACGCGTATTTTGCGGAATATTTATTTCAGCTCTAAGATATTTGATTTTTTGTCTTTCAGATATTAAACGAGCATAAATTATCCATTTCCATAAAACACGTGCTTTATGATCTGTGCATATATTTATATGCAGCGACATTTGCATAATGACCCTTCTATCTTTACCACATGTTTTGTGATCTGTGAGAATGTCTGTAAAATGCATTGATTTTCATACGAAAGGAAGCTCATTCTAAGACCTTCTGAGAGAAAATTTTGTCCTGTCATTCTAAGGTTTTGAGAAGGTAATTTTAACCCTCAATTTGCCTTTAGAAGCATTTCGAATCGATTGTTCACATTTGCTTTCTTGAGTAATTCAAATGGAAATTTAAGAACTGCGTAAACTTAACAAAGAATATTAAGTGTCCCCTTCAACAAGAAAAATTATTTCCATAATTAATATATATAGATACGTGCACTATTGTATACAGATTAAGAATTTTTTTTTGTATAATTTGATCCCATTTTACAAATGCATTTAATTGCATCAGAAATACCTACTTAAAATAATGGTGAAATACCAATAAATCTGGCTATTAAAACACCGATGTGATCAGAAGTTCTAAGAAGATGAAGATCAGAAGTGCATCGGTATCACACAGATATAGGTTAATCGAATTTATTAAGATTAAGAACATCCGCCCTTAGAAATTGCAGAGATATTTAATAAAATTAGGAAGTAATCAGAACTTTTACTTCTCGAAATATCTATAAACTATGTCAACATACTTAAAGTAATCGCAGATATACTCTGAAAACTATTGTCATTTTTTGGCCTAAAATATAAAATATGTGTGTTATGTCGGTGCATAAATGTAACAAAGAGAAAAGAATGAAACCACTGCATTATTTTACATTAATTACAAAATTCCGTTTTATCTTATTCTGATAGTATCAATAGATATGTATTTTTATGCTGCTCTTCCATTAACTCTTAGAAACCGAAGCGTTCTCTAAACTTATATGCATAAAATGCCGAAATCCGCACCCCCGTCCACGACTCGTCCCGTCCATTTCCTCCCCTTGCCGTCCACTAATGCCCAAAGAGGTGTGAAAAATTCGAATAAAAATTTTACCATTTACTAACAAAGAAGCCTCCGTTAGCCTTTTGGGACAAACTACAAGCAATAAACTGATAAAATGCATTTGAGGAAAATGCACCTACTACTGCATACCTTAGGGGCAGGGAAGAAAACGACATCACAATCTCTGCCGCTTCGGGAGGTTGTGGTCTTTTGCATGAAAGGATGTGTCGGACGTTCTGGCCTTCAAAGGGTTAATACAATGCAAGTTGTTATACACCTCACTTTCCTCGGCTATAAAGCAAAAATTATGTAAGGATACACTGTTTAGGTAGATCAAAAAGTTTCCTCCTAATATTACTTCTAAAAATGGAGGTAATTTTAATTACTTATTTTACAACCCTTGTACCTGGATACCTTTTTCGTTCAAAGAGCAACTCTATGCCGTTTGAATATAATCTCAATTTTTCTGCTCAAAATATTCTATAATTCCCTCTACAAAGTCATTGGTTGTCCATTTAAAAAAAAATTGCCTTTGCCATAATTGCTCGCTCAACTGCTCCAGATATGCCTCACACATGATTATCAATCTGTTTCTTTTAAATATCCCATTATTTACCGCAGATTTAATCTGCAAATTGCTATTCACCGGCAAGTAGTAATTACACTACTAGCATATAACTATATTATAATCCATGTGACCAAGGAGCCTATTAATCGTAAAATCTTTCCTATCTGCATTATCTTTGGTGTTGTATTCATGCTATAAAATTATAAAATACCCTCCAAAAATTATTAAAAATCTTAAAATGCCAAAAAGTTATGTATTCTGCGTAGATCAGTGGTTAGTGCGTTAGACTCGAGACCGAAAGGTCCCGAGATCGAGTCTCTCTAATCGTTGCTTAGTTTTTCCGAACTTATAATATTTTTACAAGTTCTTCCTTTTGTCTCTGTAATTTTTCTCAAGTCATGTTCACTTCCTTTTTATTTTTCCTTAACGTCTTTCATGTATTTTTTCCTATTTCTGCTCCCTTTTATTAACTATGATGTGGAGGTAGAGGGTTCTTTACCCTAGGCACTCCGTAACAATTAATCCTTGAATCCTTGGATATACTATAATTGTTCTTTTCCAACTATCATCATCATTAAACCTCTTTCCATGAAAGCCACATCTCAGTTTGGTGAATATGTTGTAAGGTTCATTCCAAGTTTATTAACAGTTATTTTAAGTTTTGTATATTTCCTGTCTTATTCTAATTTTAGCTTACAATTTTTTGCAAGAATGTAACTTCAGAAACGCAGTAAATGCAAATGAGAAAGAGTACTATTTAAGTCGATACTTCACCGACTTTTAGAGAAAGAGTCTTATTCCCTGACTAGCGCGCGTTTGCCTTTGGCTACATTCTGTCTTAGTTACTACGCTCGGCCATACCTTAGGCCCTTGCTTGGCTTCGCCGATTTAATTAATACTTAGGGGCCAACTAGTTAGATTTTTGATAGCTATACTTTTCAGGTAGTTAAGCCAGTTTAGTTTAATTTAAATTCATTACTACTTAAGTTAAAGCCCGAGTGGAGGCTTTGTGTAAACTTCCAAGTAGGAACTGATTGTAAATATTCTGAAAAATAAAAGGTTGTGAACCCTTCTTAAGTCTTACGTGTTTTGTTTGCACATTCAAGCGATTATTCGCTTGTTAGTGTTCGTGGGATTCTAAGTTAGAACTTTAGAATTAAATAAGTAAACAAGTAAAACCCCACAATGTAATAACTGCTTGAAGCTAAGTATGGGACATAAGAGGTCTATTAACCTCCTTAACCTACATTTCTGTTGACGCAATAATTAGTTTTGCTGCAATAAATTATGTCTTGTCTTCGGCCACATCTCTCCGTAAGTGTCATTTTTGCATCTAAAAAGAAAAGCCTTCATCAAAGTGCTACAACATCATCATCTTCTGATAAATTTACATGATAGATTGATTATTCCTGAACAATACGTAAAATATGATAATTTCAGATATGCATCATTCAGTACGGTGAAATATGACAAAAGTTTGCAGTTTGGTCAAAAACGTTTTGTAGCATACTTAGAAAACATTTCTTATAATATTATACACTAATCAATAAACACTGGGCACCATGATCATAACCGTGAGTTTGAACTACAGAAAATTATGCGTAAAAATGCTAATTGATTAAGAGACACTAATAAATGACTTGATTCGTAGCTCAAATCATTGTTAGTTGTTAATCATTTTTATTATTTTTATTTAATTCTAGTCCGAAGAAATATATTTGTCAGAAAAATATATTGAAAACAGTAAAACTACTCAAGTTTTATTTTCGTTTTTCCACTTTTGAGTCATAGTTTGATTTATTATCGACTCCTTGCCTCCGTATTCAACTTTAAACTCTTTCTTTTTCTGGATCTTAGTTTTCTTAATCTTTTCCTCTTTTTAATCTGATTCATAATTTTTTTTATTATACTGAAACTGTCTTCTGATCCATTTACCTTGTTCTTCTCTCTTTGTTTTGCTTGATTGAATCCACTTCTATCCTTTAATTCTACGCATCAGAATCGATTAAAATAAAACGATTTTGTTATGTGTGATTGCATTTGATGTTCTAATCAGTATTTCATTCTAGAAAGAAGACAAAAGGAATGAGACTTCAATCAGCATGCTCAACATTTAGTTCTGTAACAGGATACATTATTTACGAAAGGAAATTTAGTCAAGTTTGCGTCTAGTCCCTTTTAATTTTGCATATATTCTTCATTTCATTACATCTAACTTATCTATTGCATATCAATTTTTCCCAAAAGAAAATTGTTTACAGAAAAGTGAAAGTAAATTTTAAGGTTTTAAGGGGTTGGATCAAAATTTTAAAAAGTGATAAAAAATGCAGTGGGAGAGCAAGCTGACTGAACATTTGCCAGTGAAGAACTAACTGTAGCTTACATGGTTCTTTGTTTTGAACATTTGGCTAATATCTGAATAAAATAAATCTGTGGTATAGGAAAGAAATAGGTTTTCAATTTCAAGTTTTCTTAATAATTCAAGAATCTAGATATGAAAACTGCATATCAAACATTAGGAGTTATTTTATTTCGGTAACGAAATAATTGATTAGATGCACGCTCATAAATATCAGTTGTTATAAATTTCTGTTTCGAATGTGTGGACATAGTTCCACGCTAATTATTCTATATTTTACATAGAAATCTACCTGCTTAAATCTAGGGGGAAGATAATTAGAAGGAGGTAAACCTCACATAAGAATATTATATAGTGTTACGGACAGTTCATCCTAAGGGCTATGTTCTAAACATCACAACAATCATCGTGAAAAGTCATTTGACCACTGGAACATTCATACCGCTTAAAACGTAGCTTTAAACGTTTCGGTCTAAGTTGCAGCCAATAGGAGAAGAGTAATATTATGCATTCCTCATCCATCTCAAATTTTAAGGAATTCAAAATCCTGGATAACTTACTTCATCTAAGAATCCTAAATTTTCATTTTGTTTCATTCAGTGGCTATTTGTAGGGATTAAATGCGCTATTAATACAACAGAACAGAACTCAGTTCTAAAGGTTTAACATAAAAATAAAATATCAAGTATTCTATGACAAATGATGCTTATTTTCTGCTCTTAACATCAATGTCAAACCGTAGTTCTTCAAGGATCTCGGAATTCACATTATGTTTCTCTCTATGATAAGTCGATTTCATTTTTTATACGAGTTTGTACGGCTGAAGGTAGTTGCCAAGCAATCAACTGTTGGCTTAACTGTTCTTCATTAGCATTCCATAGCATTTGTACGAAATCAGTTGAGATAATTATACCATTATTTTAACACTCTGCTATTTTTTTATAATTGAACACTATTAAAAATTTAAAAAAAAACACCCTGAAAGCTTTCATATTTTATATTACTCCCAAACGGGCGTTTTTTTTATTTACGACAAATACACATTTCAAGAGCATTTGTACTAATGCCACATTGGGATGAAAATATTTTAAAACGACATAACTTTAAAATTTCCGATAGACAGTCTCACGCGCTGGAGGTAAAAATGTTTTATTCCTTACAGTGTTGCCATGGCTCGCTTTGAAGTTGTTGAGTTTTTTAATCAAACATTCGGCGAACGCCAAGAAAAACTCTAAATGTGTCAAATCCGCTCCTTGCAGTCTTTCTAATAAACAAGCATTTTTGGCTTTCTTTCTTTTAGGTAACGTGAACCGCTTTGCGATAAACAAATTGATTTCGAATATACATGTGATTCTTCTTCATCACTTCTTTCCCGCTACCCTGAAATCCGAACTCCAAATACAATTATTTTCGGTATGTATATATATTTTTTGTTGTGATAAGTTTACTAAAAGTGATTTATTCTAACTAAACTGGTTTTTAATTGGAATACTTTCTATTTTATTAATTTATGTATCGGTAATTTTATAGAACATCCAGATATTCTTTGAACAGTTTGAAGCTATCGAATGTCATAAAAAATAATTCCATTCCATTATTTAAGATTCATTCTAATATATAAAATCAGTTATAAATTCGTTTTGCATTGTGTTTCATTCGAAAGTGCGTTTGAAAACGTTTTCTTTCATCTGAAATATTTACCATTGTGAATTTGTATTATCATCTTTATTCACGCATTTGTTATTTTAACTGATGAAAAATTTGCGCCAATTGAAATAAAAATACGACAATAGATTATAGAAAATTAATTCAGAATAAAAAATGTTTAGAATTAAAAAGGTTTATAAAATAGTGCCCTTAAAATTAATCAACTCTCAATTTTTATTTCTTCCCTCTAGGGTATAATATTTTGAATAACCTTTCCACGCGTTGCTTTCGTTTGACTTTGACAAATGGCCAATTAAAAGACATTTTAGTTCTAATAATGAAATCTCCAGTGCGCCGCCTACAGAAAGTAACATGGTTACAACCATAAGAGTTTTCTGAATGAGTTCATTTCATTTCCGTGATCTCAATTTACATGACGCAGTGCATTTCATTAGAGGATTTATCCTATACTCTTGTTTCAGAAATCATTTGGAAAGGTTTTACTTTTTACAGTTGAAACAAGAGCTCAATCAAGAAGCCTTTTCTCTTTTATTTAAATTCGCTTGTTTGAAAACGGTCCATTTAGATGGATGCTGGTTGACGAAACGTGTAGCTCTTCAACAACAACTCGATTCATTACCTTTCTTGAAACGTCTTAAATTCTGTTCATCTGCTAACTTCGGATTTCGACTGGGATTTCAAAATTAGATGAATGGACCCACAAAGAGCACTCAAATAGCAAAGTTTTGTACCTTAAATAGCGCCATTTTAACTTGTATATTACATTTCTTTTTAAATACGAAAGTTTACAGATTACTTATTCTTTTAACGAGATGTAAATGATGCCCTTTATGCTATTTTATCTTCTTTTTAACCATCCCTTTTAAAATAAAAGTAAGCAATTAAAAATGATAAAATATTATTATCTTTAGATTATATCAGAAAAGAGAAAATGAAATTACCTATTTATTTGTTGAACTGAATAGAACTACATTGTCCAAAATATCATCTAATTTTAAGTGTTTAATGGTTTTTTACTGTTTATAATAACAGAGCGTAGTTTGGTGAAATACTTTTTTTTTCCAAACATCTTCTTTGCTTTTTCTTTTAAAATACAATATCCGTTCTGGTTCGTTTTCCTTTTGCATTGTAACAACGAATTATTTTTCACTTTAATTTAACATTTGGACCAAAATTAATGCTATGTTTTGATCTAAAGAAGCTAACAAAGAAGATATGTTAAATTAAACTCTGTAAAAATCTTTAAACAATTAACAATTTTGAAAATATTCATTCATTTAAGATAAGGTTTTGTCAGATTTTGGAAATATCTGCTATATATGTGAAAATATTACTTATGGTATGCTTTATTATGTGATCTTATTTTACGTATCTATTAATTCTAACATAAATAGAATGCATCATAAAGAAGATGTTCCTAGATATATTTCAATAAAGTAAAATCTGTTGAATAGGTTAGAGCGATGGAAAATAAGTCTGAAGCTGAAGTAAAATCCGGGCCACCCTTGTGAAGAGCGATTTCAAACTTCTAGACCGAAGAAGACAACTAAAGGCTAAACGTTCATTGATTTCAGTAAATAGTCCTATAAATTCAAACAAGGATTCATGGTTCTGTGCTATTTGTTGCGATGACCTCAAAGAAGACATGATTCAATATCTATCATGTAAAGTGTGAGTTCGTGAGAAGTGTGTTGGTGTCAGAAAGGGGATCAAAATCAACAACGAATAATTGATGCAGTAATTTGTGTAAGATTTATCACCTAATATTAATAGTAGGCTTAATAATTATTTTATGCTATTTGTAGGTTTTTCAAGTTATTGTTATAGATTTTCTTATTCTAGCCTAAATACAAATTACTCTCAAATTCTCCTTTTCATTAAATTGTTTCTAATAAACGAAATTTAATGTTATTTCGTAGATTCTAACATTAGGTCTATTTTATGACGATAATGACTAAAATCCAACTCCTGATTCCTTGTGAATAAATTAAAGTTATTAGTGCGTTTCAAGTATTTTCAATGGTCTGTGTTAATTTCTAACCAGCATTTTTATATTTATGAGTAATGCTTAGAGTAGTTTTAAACATTTATTGACTTATATTAAGCTGATACTGTATTAAAAAGAAAATATCTACTGGCCCATGCATAGAAACTCCCCGGCTCAATGAAGGTGACCGGTTTCCTTCATTGGTCCAAAAGGCACCTATTTTTATTTTCCTAATATTTATTGAACATTTCATAATTAAAACGTTTATTCCTAAATATGTGTAGTATGAAAAATAATAGTTACATTAACATGTAAAAAACTGTTGGAGAGACATTAGGTACTTTTGCAAGCATCAGACATGAAAAATGAGCAACGCGTTCGCCGGGAATCGAACCACGGACCTCTTGGTTACGCGTCGAACATGCAGACCACTACGCCACGAAGGCATGCGAAGAAGGTGGGAGAAATACCTTATACTGTAAGATAGCTAAATATGATGATTTTAAGAATCATTTTGTAAAGAAGCCCATTTATAGAAACCTTCCCCTATATAAGTCTAACACTGAATATCGCGGAGAAACTTGCTCCTATGTCAGCTGCTAATTGTTTCTAACAAAAAAATTTGGAAGTGAGTGCACTTTAGTTTCATATTCACTAAACGTAATAGAGCCAATAATACGTCACGGAAGAATAATCCGTATGCATTTAGAGATCATTATGTACGGATAGAATATTATGTTTAGATCTCAAGACTCATAATTTGAATGCTCATGATTGCCAGGTTAGAGATCATATGGTAATATGATAGCTATAAGGTTCGTTGTTCCATAGATGATTATTTAAAGTGCAGAAAATGCTCAAGCCTGGAGAAATACACACCGCAACGCAAAAATACGGATGTTTCCATCGAAATGTTAGAAGACGGAATTAAAATTGTGGATGACTGTATCTCTTTCTCAAAACATTAATCAAATATCCCCGATAATCCTCCAGCCCATCCTCATGGCAGCACTATTTGTTCAAATCATTATGATGCCATTTTTATTACTGTTCTTACTTCATGTTTTCAGCAAGCCGGTCCACTTACGATACATCGCTTCCAGATCTTTGGCCTAATATTATTATGCTCTCATAGTTGTTGTTTGGTGCATCTTTACCTGATCACCCCATCCTTGCCTAATAATTTGCGTGTGGCACTTTATGGAACGCATCAGTGCTCATCCAAAATTGTGGATAAACAACTTATCAATTAGGTTCAAAACATTTTCAATTCAGAATACTACCCTCGAAATTCATGCGTCCATACCACGCTACTGAAAGGCTTATATATAAGCCAAATGTCACACTACATCTAACTGATATTTTTTCTTAATTAACAACAGATTCCATTGCTATGAGATCATAATGAATTATTTTTTGTTGTATACATTAAACATTAATTTGTTCTCTTCGAATGATATTTTACCCTTTAAAAGCTCCTAAAGTAGGTGCCATTGTTATCACAGTGTGAAGTTTCTTGCTTGGCAACATAAACATTTTGCCTCTTCATTTTTAGGAAATATTTGTTGTGCAAGTATTATGTACATACAGTTCAGAAAAAATCTAGATAACTAGGTCTTAAACGATGAAATATTTTCTATACTAAATAGAAGCAAAAAGCGGAATAATTTTTATGCAATATTATCAAATCAAGTTTTTCTCCTTTCTTTAATATTAAACAGTTTATTTTAAATATATGAGTTTATGCTGAGTAGTTCGGTAGCAGTTTTATCGTAATTTATAAGCTATTATTGCCTTTTATCATGAATATTCTTGGCATGGAACTAGTCGTATATTCAGCTGGCAGTCAAAAGACTCGGGGAGTAAATGCAAGCCAAAGCATAGCAAATATTTCATGTTTCTTGAAGAAAAAAAAGCAAACGGTCTTTATAAACCTTACAACTTCAAACAATATTAGATGTTAAAATGAAATCTGAGTGGATTATTTGAGGTATTTTATCACATAGTATTTTTTGTTTTAAATATCAGGGTTTATTTTATTACATCATTTATTTATTTATTCAAATATTTATTAAAACAGGTATGATATCTTCAGAGCCAATAAATTATTAAATAATCAAAAGTTTAAGATTCGAAAAATACGTATTCCAAAAATAAACAAATTATAGTTTTTATAACTAATATATAGTAGTCTACATCTTACTAGTGTCTACGCCTCAGATTTTATTGAGATTGAAATAACATAAAGTGTGACATTAAATAAACCTTATAATTACTTTTTATGTCGTATTGCTTTTGTTATGTCTTCTTAAACAGAAATTTAACTCTGTAATAAAAGATTGTAATTAGCCCTGTATTTAAACAAAAACTTAGAAAAATACATTTTTTTCTTGTTGCCACTACTACTGAGAAAGAATTGTTTACAGTACTATTACGCGAAAAGAAAACATATAAGAAGATTAAAAACTTTTACTTGAGCCAAAAGTTAGTAGATTCACAATGAAATATAGATTACTTCCAGAAACAAGCACTTCTTTTCAAACTTCAAAAGCATAGAAGCGAATCGGCATCTGTAAATTTAGTACGTTTGAGAAACAACTTATTAAGTTAATATATATATTTTCTGCAGTTCTTTTATAGGTTTTCTGGTATTCCAATGTTCATTTTGCAAAAATTTCTTAAACATTCAAAGAAATTCCATGAGGATGAAAACAAACAGTTTTCATAATAAAATATAACATTTTTTTTTCTGTATAAATGGCTTCTCCGTTTATTACTCGTATTCACAGACAAAGTCATTTTACAGGAAAGAATATTAGAGACTATCATAGCGTAACTTTTCGTTATAAAGCTGTTTAATTATAGTAAAATACAGACTTACTTGAAAATAACCAATTATTTACAAGCAAGGAAGATGCTTATCTTTCCTAGGTTTTGAGAAGCTGGATAATATTTACATGTTGGCTATCTTCCTCCTCATGTCAAGTACAAAACTAGCCTTTTAGTTTTTTGCACTTTTACTATGTGGCAAGTGGCTTAAAAATTATCCAGAGAAGGAACTTATTCCTGCATTATTCTTGCTACATAATGTTTTCAAATAATTTTATTAAATTTTCACAACACATACGAATATAATGTACAAGCGAATGGATTTGCATATACCATATTTCTGCAATATTTATTGCGTCATAATTTAAGTGAGGTATTTTAAGGAAAAATAATAAAATTTTATTATTGTTTTAGACAAGCCATAGGAAAAAATGAAGACAGGTGTTCAAAGAAGATGAAAGGATAGATTTTGATTTCCAGAATCTTAGCTTACAAGTATTTCATGTTCCATTTAATAAACATTTAAAAGATGGAATCAATGATTTTTCACAATTAAGAAGTAGAATATAATACCGAATTTGAAATGATTGTGTAAATGGAGAATTGAATGGTAATTTCACAGAAAACAAAGGAACGAAATTTTGAAAAGGCAGAATTATAGCGGCGTGAAGGGTTGGTGCCAAATAAGGATTTAATCTGCTAAGAGGCTGAAAATGAACAATGTCTATAAACCTGCATTTGCGGTGCATGTGATTCACTAGACCAAGAAATTTAAGGATTCATTAATTTTTCGCATTAAGTTCCAGGACATAAGCATCAACTGCTCCATTTAATAATATTTGTTTGTTCTTTGATTTACCAACAGTCAATTGTTGATTAGTGTATTTTAATCTGGTTAACAGAGTACTCTTGGAACCAAAATAAAACAACCTGTTATCAGGATTGACTTCGTACCGAGAATTGTAAGAACATGTTTTTTTCTATAGAAATGAACAAAATGAATTTTGTATAAGGACATCTGTATATAGAAGCAAAATATATGATAATAAATGTTATATATTGAAATAAATATTTTAAAACTAATGTTTTTTTTCTTTATAGATACTGATAATTCTGTATTCAATATAAAACAAATGTTCGGTATATTTTAATGCCATTTCTTCCTTACACAACATGCAATTTTTACTAATATCGAAACTCTTGAAAGCATCCTTTCAGATGATGTTTTTTTTTTTTTTTTTTTTTTTTTTTTATTTTTTTTTTTTGTAAAATATTCTAGCAGTCACTTTTGGAAGTTTCAGCATCACTTTTCCGAAGACATAGCGTATTAACTTCTTTTAGACGAATCGGCCAAGCATTTGTTAAAATATGAAAACAATTCTTTCCCCTCATTTATGTAAGGAAGCACTGAGTTTGCAATAATGATGTAGCAGAGCTTGGAATATGCGTGTATTTAGTTCTCTAGAGCAATGTGTTTGTCTGACTGTTTGAGAGATGCTGACCAACTTAATGGATTTATGAGAGAGGTAGGGTAGCATTTGGAGAAAATCTTTAGAAGAAAACGAAATCTGTTCTCCTTGTGGAGAATAAATAATTTTGTTCATGCTGAGAATTTGAATTTGAATGTGACCGGATAGCCGGAGTTAGTACCTCAAAGATGATTTAATAACTAATATTAATTTCATATAACAGAATAGAGTCTACTTCACGCGTGGTCTGTTAACATAGTTTGACTCTATTTTGAAGAGGGGTTATTATTCGCTTTTAGCGATAAACATTTGGCCCGTTATAAATAGATGTTGTTGCAACAATGATACGTAAGATCTTTCATTTAACTTTCAATATTTAAAAATACGTTGTTCATCAGTTGAGAAAAATTAAAAATTATAAGAAGTATCGTTTTAGCCAGATTGCTTTAAATGTTGCCCAACAATCAATATTTTGCGCCCTGATTACCAAAATCAAAATTATAGGTCTGCAACAACCTGTAAGAGACTGACTGCAAAATTTCTGACTTTACCCTTGTATTCAAAACTGAAACATGGAACGAAGATATCAAACGAATATCCGAAGATGTACGTAATTTTTGTAATGTTTCTAAAGCTAAATCATTTGCAGCAAGAGAAATTCTGTGAACTCAGAAATCAATATCAAAGTCTTTAAATACATCTGTAGCAATAATAAATAGATAATAACCAAGATTTACAACTTAAATATGTAAAGAGACATAAAGTTCACCAGCTTTTGTCGAGGTATGTGGCTCAAAGTAGAATAGTTTGTAGAACCGTATATGAAAATCATTTAGCAGGAGATAAATGCAAATACAGTGTTACCTTTGATGAAGCATGGGTTTATGTACATAACTGCAACAAAAAAGGTCTATTTATTTTACAGGTCTATTTATTATTATTTATTATCGAAAACGATAGCGAAGTTATCAAAAACATGATTCTGTTAATGCAAAGAAATTTGAAATAAGGGGTTTATGATTATCGCAGTCTCTTATAATAGAAAATCAAGAACAAGAAGAGTGAAACAAATTTGAAATCAATTGAATGTATTATGAAGAGAATGTTTCACTCTGGAATTTTCCTTATATCAGTGACTTTAAAAGAATGAAATTTCGTCGAGAATTAAATCCTACTTCTAAATGCATTCCTATCCTTGAAAAAATGAAGTCTGATACAGGTACTGAAAATCCTTTCCAGGCACCTTTCCAACAAACGTATTTCTGCGAAGTTCCCTAATGTTTCGCCTATGTAATATTGTGCCTTTTAAATTATGTCCTTGAAAAGAGATCTTTCCAAGTGCAGATCCGCCACGATTGATGGATTCTAGAATCAATATCATGAAAATTTCATAACGAAAACTCTTCTGTCATGGAAATCACGATGTAGACTTATAGTCAAGGAACATTTAAGAAACTGCTGTTTACATTTTAAACATTAATTATACGTCCATGAAATCATTATAAATTTTTCGTTTTCCAGCTCTGTAAGGAATGAACAGACGAATTTCTTTATGTTATATAAAACGTTTTTCACATCCTACCTCAAATCCTCCATGGTTAGTGAGCTAGGCACACCAGCCTTCAAAGAAACCTTACACCAAAATCGAAGTTAACGACAACATTTTAATATAATTTAATATCAAAATACAGTATTACTGTTACCCTAGATTCCCTAGGTTCCAAATACCCTAGGTTCCAAATGTCATTTCATTGCCAATACTCTGACTTCTACTATAAATGTATTTTTCTTAAAAATATGTTTCCATTTACAGTAACATTAAATTCCAAATATATTTCCTTCACACACAGTAAATTTCTAATTTAAATTTACTTCATTATATTTTCATTGAATTCACTTCGGTTTTAACCGAATATATACGCTGCCTAAGCATGTCATAAGTTGCTATTATTTGCATTGTTTCAACTTGTTTTGGCTGTTTACAATCCTTTTGAATCATGAAAACTGAAAATTTAGTAATACAGAAAATGCATATTATAGAGCACATTAAAGTTCGCAAAAAAAATCATTCCAGCTACTATTTACATTTCGGAAATCCTAGTTTGTGATAAAATATACTAAGAACTTCGAGTACAAGAATAAGTATAAAATAATGATTCAGGTGTGTAGAAATAAGTAAATTTCCACTTATTTTTGGTTTGCAGAAGCTCTAATTTAGACTTGTGTAGTGAACCATTCGCTTGGCTAAAAACTAATCCCATGTAGGTTATAGAAATTCGTTAAGCTTCATTCTAAATTTCGGCTGCTGGTCTTGCTCATGATCGATGGGTCTTTCTTTGAGCTTAGACCCTCCAATCACGCCAGCAAACACAGCTAGCAAAGAGCCAAAATAAGTCCATAAAAATCTAAAAACTAGACGTAAAAACGCTCTAAAGATCAGTGGTCAATACCAAAAAGCTGTCTCTTAACATCAAGAATTCTGCAACTAATTTGCATTCTGATGGAAGCCAAGAAAGTGGAAGTGACAGCAGAGATAGAAAGAGTGAGATAACAGGTTAATAATGTAAAACCTTACACCGTACCTTTTAGAAGCAGCACTAACAGAAAAAAATTAACAAAAGTAAAATGAGGCACAAAAATTTCTGCTGATATTGGAAATACAATTTTCCTACATTATTCAGAAAAATTATTTTAAATCTGAAATTATTAAACACATCAGACATCATAGATTATGACTATTTATGTAATTATCAACAATATGCAACCAGTAATATGGTTATTTAATATAACCTGTAAAATTCATTACCAGCGCAATTCCCGTTTAAAACATTTATGTATTTTCTGTGTCCCGACTTTTGTGTAATAAAATATTGCAAAAAATGGAAAAAAATGCCTGTGGTAATATACTGCTACTTCTTTGCTCGGTATGTTTTAGTCGTATTCTCGTAAATCTTTAGAATATCAAGATGAAAGCGGTAAAATATATTATTCAGTAAAATTGCCCCATATAGATATTTTTGGAATTATATTGCGAGAATAGATTGTGCTATACGAATGTGATTCACATAAATTGAAGCTTCTGTTTAGAAGTTTTAAATCTAGTTCTAGTTGCAACATTTCAATGATTTGTATCGCTGTAGGTCCCAAAGCGTAGATTTCAATTCATGAATATTATTAATCAGATACGTGTCTTAATTTGAAAAGAAATTAAGTTTAGCAAATTTAATGAGACTAAAACATTTGAGATTACTAGAAATTTGGCTTGTTTTTGTATGTAAGGAAAAGGAGGAAAGCAGAAATAGCTAAGCAATTGTGAATAAATCAAAAACGAAAAGGAATTTCAGTAAAAAGGAAAAGCACACTTTGGAAGTTCTTAAAGAGTGAAGAAGGTGGTGCCAAGAAAGATAAAAGAATGCTATAATGTACTCAAGCAAACGCATTCGGAAACGAGTCCCTTTTCACTGCTTTTATTCCTCGTATGTGAAGAAATTTATAAGTATGAACTAATTTGTAACAATTTTTAAGAGACTAACATTTTGCTCTTTTGAGATAAACTCAAGAGTTTAATTGCATTATCGTTAGAAAGAAATCCAATTTCACTACAAAAAGAGATTTTGATTTATAGGATTTCCTTCCGTAATACACTTGAAAATCTGCAATCCTACTAAGACAGTCAGGCGAGTTCTCAACCCGTCTATGTAAATAACATCTGGGGCCTGAGAAGGTTTAAACAACATTTTTTATTTAAAACTGCAAAGTGATTAAACGAACGATTTGTGCTTATAGATTTAATCTCTTCGGCTTGCGAGATAATAGAAGATGAAATTAAAATTTAAATTAAATAGATGTTGGAGGTTTCAGTGCAAAACAGCCTAACGAACGTTCGGTCAAATGACTACGTCCGCAAAGGGCAGCGGTTAGCAATGCCCTGTAACTGATGATCGAGACTATCGTACTAAGTTCAGCATTACAGCCTCTGTTTAAACTTTCAAAACCTCTGTCTCGAGTACACGTATCTGATTTAGATCCTGGTGACAGCTAGCGAAGAGAAGTGGCAGTGCAGTTCAGAATTGTAAAAAAAAAGATTGTTACATATTACTTTACCTTACAGACCTTTATATTTGTGTTCGAAACACTAATTAGTTAGGAACGTGTAGAACACATGGAATGAGTAAGAATAATATCCATTTAAGAGAACATATTCTAAATATTTTATATTAATTCTAAAATAACGTTAAATATTTTAAATAATATGTTTAAAACCTATGCTCAAGATAATCTCCAACGGATCTTTTAAATATTAGATATAATATTTTTAATTTCTAAATAAGTGTTGGATTTTATAAACTACAAAAGTATATCTATATATATTAATTCTAGAATACTAAGACGGAAATTAATAGGAATGCAATTAGTTCATTTGATAGTTAGGAGTTGTTATATTGAAAGTGGTACATATGTGCCTGACGACTTCAAACGTTTTAGTGCAGAAGTGTGTATAAATGCGAAATTACACATTTAAATTATGTACTAGAAAATTGTTGAGGTATACTAATATTAGTTCGTTAAAATTTAATAATACTGATGTCAGACTTAAGTGAGACTCATATACGAAATTCATTTGCTGAATTTAAGTAACTTAAAGCAATCCTTCATATAAGAGCAGCTTCAAAGATCTGAAAAACTGAACTCTGATGTACGCGCGTAAGGTATTTCTCCCGCCTTCTTGCTATGTTTTCTTGGTGTAGCGGTCAGCGCGCTCGGTGCGTGTTCGAGAGGTCCGTGGTTTAAGTCCAGGGGAGGACATTGATCATTTTCCATGTCTGCTTTCAAAAAAAAAAAACAAAAAACCTAATGTCTCTACACGTATACATACATAAAGTAATTATTATAACACATTTCATGTACTTTGTAAAATGGAAAACCGATATGTAGAATGAAATCCTTTTCTAGAACCGGCACAGACTATGGAGACGTTTTAAACACTCTGCATATTAACGAAAAAAGCACAAACAAATAATTTTCTCTAAAAATTACGCAAAATATTAAGTGATTTGGTGCTCTATAAAGAATTGTCTAAGTATGATGATTTGAGGAAAATATATTATTAATACGTTTTCTACGTCACTAAGCTAAAAGATATATTTTCTAGCTTATTTCAAATCATCACATTTTTTTTCTAATCCCCCAACATTAAGTAGCGTATCCCTTACAGCAATCACCCTTACACTTTTAATTAATTAAAATACAGAAATAAATCAACAAGGTACTTTTACGTGCAACACAAGAAAATACTTTGTTGGCAACCAACAAAAATCGCCATTCATGTTTAGTCAAAAGATAACACTCCGCTTTAAAATACTGTTGCGTGTATACGGGTTACTAATGGATTGAATGCATACATAATCGATGATAGCTTGATAAAACTTATTTTACTGAAAGAAAAAACTTGCAAAGCATATCTAAAGGTGAAGCTCTCAGTACTTTCAATACTCCGAAGTTAACTCTGAACTAAAAACTGAGAACTGATGCTCATTTCGGTCTTATATAGTTTTCCGCCGGTTGCAGAGAAATCTCTAATACCTTCCATTTCTTAAAATTACTGAAAAACAGATGCGGTTAAAGTTGCATATAAGGGCCGGATAAGGTTACAGTTACACATAGGGCTCAAATACTGTTATTCAGTTACAGTACCAATTAGAGTTATAAAGAAACTGGAAAAATATAGCCAAATGTAGCCAAGTTTGACAACTTTGGGCAATTTTTCTCCAATTTCGGTGACAAAAATAAGTCGCCCAGACTATCATCAACTTAGTGATATCTCGCCACTTTACTGAAATATCCATTACCATGCTAAATATACTTGTCCCTATAATTATATTTTTTGGCAGTGTTTTGTCTCTTTCTAGCATTTTATGTTACACTAGGCAAAACTACTATAATTCCATATATATTTTCACAAAAATTACATACATACATACAAAATTCATAACAATATAAACAAATTATTGCCATTCCTGAACAAATAAGCAAAAACCGTATTGTAATTCATCGTAATATTTAAATTAAGCATTTCTCCACGTTTCGGTTCAGTAAAAAGTGGTACAAGATATCAATAAATAAAATAATTTCATTTGCCACAAGTTAAAATAGAAAATTCATAAACAGAGTATATTTTTTTTTTTCGAAATGTCAGCAGCCGATGTTTTTGTAGTTCAGTTAAAAATACAAGATGTCGTAAATGTCATTCATTAATTTAATCAACGGGTCAAATATTCATAAAAATATGAATTAATCCAGTATAAATTATACACATTGATATTTTATTAAAAATAAAAGTGAATAAAAGATAAAATTTGTATAGTACGTATGAAATAATTTTGGAAAGATTGATGTCCCTTTAGATAAGTAAAAAGAAGCTTTCATTTATGACCGATATTTAATATTCCTTTTTATTTGTCATTCACAAACATTTTTACACCAAGCCAACAGAGATAAAATTAGAGCAATAATCGTCTGTTTTTGAAGAATTACATTAGTACCAACTTTTGAAGCGGTAGCAAGAGAAGTAAAAATCAAGTGTGACGTGTAAGAGAAGGAAATTGGGTTCAGAAGTATTGAGCTTAAGTTTACAATAATTAATATAGGTTTCCTTCATCAGGATTGTTAATATTTAAACTTCTAAAATTATTATTGTCTGAAACCATCTGTAAGTTATCTGCGTCATCAGATAGAAGTTCCTTGTTTTAGGAAGAAGTCTTAGCAAAATTGTACTATAAAAATATAATTCATGAAATTTTGAATTAAACATTAATTTTTAATTTTCAAATAACATAGAATAAGATTTTTATGCATTTCATAAATGATTACACAAGAAGAAAATAAAATTTTAAAGTGTTAAAAACTTAAATATCAATCCAACTAGAAAAGTTATAGGAAAGTTATTGTTTTTGTAAAGCTCACATAATAATCGTAATTATTCAGAGAAGGTTGTTTTAGTTTTCTTACAAAATATCATAAGTAAACCATACTCATTATTTATCTAGATACATTAAGCCAACGATGAAAAATTTAGAACACTAATTTTTTCAATTATAAATTGCCTTTTAACGTAATAAATATTGCAATATTCTATTAAAATTATGGTTACATTGTTATTATATTTACTTCTATTTCCTTATTTTAATCAAACTGAAGGTTCCACAGCTCTTCAAAAACAAACATTTCCACATTAACTGAATGATAAGGTACATCATCACTAGTTAAAGGTGTAATGGAGCAATTACTTAAAAATGCTTCTCTTCCATGTAATGGACTTTTTAGAACTTCATTAACGCATTCCATAATCATTATAAAAATAATTCTATAAAAATAATTACATTTATTCGTTAAAAAATAGATTTCAATTTTTCTTTCTCTGAAACGGTAAAAGAAACAATTATTCAGACGCAAAAGTACAGACTACTTCTGAACTAGAACTCTCTATTAATTTTTCTATTCTTCACATACAAGTATTCGTTATATGACAGCATTCAAAATAACTTCAAATTACTTTTATACTGTTACGAATTCTGTATACAGGTAAATAATATTACTGAAATTAAATGTAAATTGTAGCATTTCTCGTATAATGTAATGTAAGGCCTCAAACTGCGAAGCATCGCTGGAAAAATACGGTTACAATTAACACTGAGGTAAAAGGCTATCAGCTTTTGCCAAAATCGCGATGGTTTTGGCGATTAATTTTTCTCATCAAATTTGAAAAAAAATCGGTAAAAGTTCCCAAGCTTGGCGAATAGACTGTATTTCCCTCCGCTAAATGCATAAGTGTAATTGGTTCGACCCCCATGTAAATTAACCCGGCCATGTAAATGCTTATGCCCTCCAATAATGTCGAAAAATCAAAGGTACCGGCAATTTCTCGTCGTACGGCTGAAAACCATACAAGGCGGGAGAAAGCATCATTTTTTCAGTTTAGCTCAGAATATTGAGAGATCACCATGTGAGCTCTTGTATTTGAGACTCTTTTTATTGCCTTGTGTTCAACGTTCTTAGAAGTTTGAAATGGTAACTAGTAATTACTTGCGCTTTGTCATACTGAAAACAGCAGTTAGAGTACTTTTGTATTAAAAGCTGCAGAAATACAAAATGCTTTTGGAAAAATAAATTTCATCAAGGTTTCAATGGTTCAGTGTGCATTCTATCCATTACTAAGCCGTACTCATGTAACAAAATTTTGGGTCAGAACTGAGGTTGAATGACGGTGACAAGAGTGATGGGGCAGGACCTGAGATTGTTACTGACAACCGCTGCTACATTCCAAGAAAAATGGATGCTTGCCAAACAAGATAGGAGGAGACATAAAGTCCTTTAAAAATAGATGAAACCAGGCAAAGAAAAGATGGAAGGGGTCGTTAACTCATTTTAGGAAAAAACTGAAGCAAGCCAAGAGAAATGAAATGAGAATTTACTTCAATAATAGAAAACAAATTCGAAGATATAGAAGGCACAGTAGAAGTAGTTGAACATAAACTTGAAGAAATCTAAGAAAGATTTTCAGCTATCGAACAACAAATTGAAAAAGAATATTTTTCTGCTGTTGAACAATAAACAGAAGAACATTTTGTATCTACTATCGGACAAAAAATCGGTGACAGAGTTTCTACTGTTGCCGAGGAAGTTGATAGATTGAAAAAATCCATAGTGACAGCTGGAAGCAATTCTGATACGTTTGAATTCCTACATGCGTCTTTCGGACCCTCTTTAAAGCTATCTACGTATGACGGAAAGACCTCCCGGTTAGTAAACGCTTCTAGTTCTCTATAGTAGCCGAAACAAACGCATAAGATTCCGAAACTAAGGCTTGTCCTCTCGGAGCTTTACTGAGAAGATAAGTGGCAGATATTCTTGAAATTCTGTCAATTTCTAATTAATAATTTCAAGGCTCTTTAAATTATAATTATAAATTATAAATTTTTCAGGAGGCATGGTAGAGATGTTTAGTCGAACCTTAATAACCTCTCACTGGTGATTTACAGTAACAAACAGGAGTGGGACCATAAGTTACCTCTTTTCTTACTGGCCTACTGTAGTGCTGTTCACAAGACTACCTGCTCGTCTGCTTTGTGACATGTTGCTTGGTCGTCGTCCGTGTTATGTATTACATATTTCAGTTGATTTAAAATGTTTTAAATGTAATGATTTAACTTATTTCTGCTTCAGACTTAAAGATTAATTTGTTTTTATTTTGTAGTTGAACTTAAGTTTCTTTGCCTTGTCGAAAAGTAATTGTTGGCATTTAATTTGTTTTCTTGACAGTTTGGTTAACGCTGTTTTTTTTAAGTTGCTTGAGTAATTAATTTTTCTTCTTTTACTTTTGTTGGGTTAACTATTTAAATTTTTGTTTAGTTAATGTTTTTCTTAACTTGGTTGCTAATGCTAATCTCTTGTTAAGTTGACCCTTAAGGTCAATTTTTTTAAGTTCTTCTAAAGTTTTGTTTACACAAGTTGGTGTTTAAAGTTTTAATTAAGTTTTAATGTGCCCCCTTTTCTGCTAAATTTGGGATCCATATTTTCTGACTATGGTGGTCGTTTTGGTGTTGTGGAGAACATAAAGTTTTTCATACTTGATTATTATATTTTAATTGAAGTAATTTTCATTTTCTTACTATGGTGGTCGTGTTTGGGGTTGTAATAAACCTAAGAAAATTATCTATGTGATTATTATATTTTAATTGAAGTACTTTTCTCCACTGAAGTATTAATTTGTATTTTAATAAAAAACTAATACCATATTCTTTCGAAAACATTTCCGTTGCCTTGTGGGCAATCAAGATTTACGACTTTGTTTTCGAAAATTTGCTTCACCCGCCAGACAGTGGTCTGGGAAGCATCTGTCATCAATAGAACGTTTTGCACCCTGCTGGAGAGGGTAATTTCAACGTTACATATTCTACACCAAGGTCGAGGGGACGGGGTGTTTTGCTTACTCGCAGGCTTTTTCTGTGCTGGAGTGAGACCCCTCGACGAGGCTAGTTCTGCTGACAGGTTACTGACCTTGGTGGATCAGCGATTATTCGCCGATTCCAGGAGTTCGAACTATGTGGCTTCACCTTCCTGTATGTTTCCCCCCTGGGGTTGCCGGGCAGTTGGCCGGTCTTTTACCATCTAAAATCGCCAAACGAGCATTTTGGCGAAAGGAGAAAAAGGCTGGGAGCGAGCTACGACAGAGAGACGGAGACGGGGAGAGACGTTGGAGACGACGAGAAAATTACTATCTGTGAGCCACGATAGTTGCTGTCTGCATTATCACAGAACGATGTATGAAGAAAATGGAGGAGAAAAACCACCTATGTTGGGCGACGAAATGAGGAAGAATCCCACATAGAAGGGGCGGAAGGCTCCGAAGCTACCTTATCCTGTTCAGATTTCTAATTTTCATTCTTTTCCTTTTAGCGAAAAGTGTGGCTGCGCTGTGACGTGGCAGAAGTTCACTTGTCTGATGTTAAGGGCAGCATGTATCTACAATGTTCACTTCACTGTTTGGAACGGTATGAAAATTTTGTTTTATCCTCACCACCGCCACCTATGTAAAAATTTGTATTAAGTCAGATATCTCTTAATAAATTCTATATTTAATTTTAACTTTTTCTTGTAATGTTTTCACTTTTTAATTTAGAACACTGGACCCAAAAGTATTTAAGTACCACAACGCATTAATTTAATTATTCTGTTGGAGCCATTTTGGCCACTATTTACTGTCTTTGAAACCTAGTTTTACAGTATATTGTGTTTATCATGTATGTCACAAACTTTACATATTCATGTTATTTAGATTGGTTACCCAAATATTGACTTTCATTTGATATTGAACTTAAAACGTAAACACTAGTTTAAAAAAACTCCAACAAGAAAATGGTGCCGTGACCTCGCGAATTTTGTAATATGCAATTTGTATTTTATTTTTTGTATCTGGTATGCATGAAAAAGGTGCCATGTGTTCTAAATTATCATTTTTGGTCCAATGTAATTTTAAAAATTGCTTTTGCTAAGAGTGGTGGCAGTGTAGTTATTAATTACTGATTATTTTCTTTATGTTGATAATTGATATGAACAATATTTCATAGTATAATATTTTTATGAGAACTTGTTAAAAGTGCTGTTAATTGTTTAATTAAACTACGCTATTTTGCTTATATATATTTTGCTGTACTGTTTACCAGTGTTACATTTTTACACAAATTTAGTAGTATTGTATTGTGTTACACATTTATGAGTTAAATTGGTTAATATGCCTACAAAAAGGAAGAGTTTAACTCCAGCGGCAACTAGAATGCCTGTAATTAACCGTTTAACTGGTGGTCGGAATCCTCAGCCTACTGTAAATAGAATCTCAGTTTTTGGGGCTGATCCCTTGGTGTCAATTCCCACTTTTACTGTGGCAGAAGGTATTACTCAGCTTAATGATTTTCTGGACAGAGTCAATTTAGTTGCAGCACATGTAGGCTGGGCTGACTCTGATAAGTTGACTGCTATTCGTGTAAAATTAGATGGGGAAGCTGCTGCGTTTATTCGCAATAACCCTCGTCTCAAGAATGAGAATAAGTTGGAAATTGTGGTTGAGGCTTTAAAGGACAGATTTGCTACTGTTCAAAATTTGCATGCTAATATTAGAGCATTAATTCAAGCTTTTCAGAAGCCTAGAGAAAGTGTTAGGCAGTTTGCTGCTAGAATAGAGGCACTCTCTTGTAAAACAGTACCTGTCGATAAAGTGGAAGATCCCACTGTGGAAAGTCAGAGACTTGATTTACTCTTGTCTGTTTTTCTTGAGGGCCTTCATTTACATTTGAGGCGACTGCTATTACCACAAAACCACAAAACATATGTAGCAGCTAAGAAACATGCTATAGCAGAAGAAGAAGTTTGGTTTAAAACCCATGCAGATGAGCTTAATAATGTTCACTCTGTAGAAGTGAATGCAGTTTCCACTCCAGGTGTTACAGTTAAGGCTGCACAGGCTAATAGTTCCAAAGATGAACTCACAGCAGCAATTAAAGCACAACAGGAAAACATAGTTACTTTAACTAACATGTTAGGAAACTTGCAAACTCAAGTTCAATCATTGATGTCTAAGTCTACAGCTAAGAGTAGACAGGTTGGCCCTCGTTGTTAAAGATGTAATAGATTAGGCCACTTAGCGAGGAATTGTATGGTAAATCTATCTCAGGGTCCTAACAACAATGTTAGAACAAGACAGTATGGTAATGCTCAACAGCTATGAAACGTCCGAGTATGCGAAGCATCGCTGGAAAAATAAGGTTGCTGGATTAAGTCCATTTAAGGTTGAGATAAATGGCTATTTTGACAATAGCGTTAAGCTGGCGATGGTTTTGGCGACTAATTTTTGCCGCCGAATTTGACAAGAAACCGCGAAAAGTCGCTGACCTTGGAGACTGTTGAAGATTAAAAATTTTCACTGGCACTTGAAGAGAGCCAGCTATTACGGCAACCCTATTAGCTTACTCAGAGTGCCTTTTAGACGGCAGCAAGGATGGTTGTTGATGAAATCAGGCATATAATATGGGCGCATATTATGTGAATATTCCAGAATATTTAATTTGAATAGTTGTATATAGTATTTGTAATATAAGTGTAAATAATAAAGATTTTAAAAGACGATGAATACTCCTCCTCGACCCCGAGATTATATTTACTTTAGAGACTATTTGACGATATTGTAGTCCTATCCGTATAAGTAACTTAATTGGTTCGATCCTATGTAACTAACTGTAGTCGGCCATGTGTAACTCTAACTGTGTATACAGTTTAGCATTTTCGAGAGCTCGAAGGTACAGGAAATTTTTCCGCGGATGGGGGAAAACTATATAAGGACGGTGAGGAATCAGTATTCAGTTTAGCTCAGAGTATTTAGAGTTCAGGGTATTGAGACAGCAGCGTCAGAGTTTACGCATTTGAGGCTCTTCGCATTGCCTTGTGCTAAACGTTCTTAGTTGTTTTAAGTGGCAACTTTTGATTGTGTTCTGTCATAATGAGAAGAACTGTGCGAGTATTTAAGTGTGAAAAGTTCCGGAATTTTATACTGTTTTGGGAAAAGTAAATTTCATCAGCGTTCATCATTTCTATACGAATTGAATCCATTGCGATTCCGTACACACTTAACAATACATTTCACCTTTAAATTACATTACCCATACTCAATTTCATTATAGTTATTCGTTTTAAGAAGTCATTAATATTTTATATTCATTTATTACAATATATGTCATGTAGAGATGAGGCTACTTCAGAGTACCTCATATTTTCTCTAATACTATACAACATATATACAACTTGATACATTTAATTCTTTCTTAAGTAATATCAGAATGAAAATCAGTATTGGTCACATTACATATCTATCTTATTCTTAGAATTACCGAAACATTTCAAGAAAAATCTCATTCTCAAAATAATTTCAAAGTTCTTAACATTTAGTTATGATTAGCAGTACTAAAATTTTAGTAACTTTCCTTAACTAAAATGCTTGAAAATTTAAAATACTTTACCGAAATTATTCAGGATTAATTATTAAAGCTAAAACTTCTGAAACATGGCATTTTAATTTGACTCTTTCCTAAAAACTGCGCTAGATTTTCAAAATCCAGTATAATAAGGAAACAGCGTTACATGATCAAATGAGATACATTCCGCAAGAGAAGAAGAGGGGAAAAGTGGTCACTTGGTTTAAGAACAACAATCTCCCCACGTCCGCAGTCTACGATGGAGTCTATAGCCGATGTACCACTAAAATTGATAGATTTGTCTAATTTAGAAATTTACAGTTATTGTGAAAAATTAAAAAGTACTCTTGGAAGTTATTTCTCTTTTCTTGATGTTAATAAAAAGGTCTTCCTTTGTTCAAGGAAAAACAAGTTAATAACATTTTTTAAAGTAATACCAGATAGTAAGGTACTTGTAGCAAGCTGTGTTAAGGCAGAAATGAAGAAAACAAATAATTATTAAAAATCTGTGGAAATTTCTGCAGAAAATGAGGTAAGATTCATAAATTTTCTTTTAGCACAATACTTACCAATATTCATCTTTTACTTTATTAGGAATGTTAAGAGTATATCAATAGTTGAAAAATATTCCCGAGACCTTGAATAATGTTTTCCAGACTGTACAATGTAAATATTTGTTAATAGTTCCTGAATACTTGTTATAAATTATTGAAATAGTTGAATTCATGCAAGATCTGCTTATTTGCAAAAACATTAACGCCAAGCCAATTTTCTCTTATTAATTACAGTGCCATAGAACATGCTACACCACTAAATTGTTATTAATTTCATCAATTTAATTGTGTTTTAATAATGTGACTGTTATAATCAAGTTTTAATCAATACGCATAAATGCAGTATATTTTATCACGTTTTACTGTAAAATAAAGAAATATCTATGACCAAAAAATTATTAATTTCACAGCTAGAATTACAGCGAACTCAGTTGTGCAAATCCATACAATTTTCTTTTTGACATTTATATGAATTAATAAAAGAGGATTTCAAATCCCTTCACGTGCAGTTATTCTCCAGCCCAGCAGTTACATCAGAACATAGCGTACCTTCCGCTCCCTGTTCCAGTTCAGGACTTAGAACGTAAGGATAAGAACCCTTTACAGAATTTACTATGTCTGCAAAGAGCATACACAGAGCACTAAGTCCTGATAAGTTTACCATTTTGAAAACCATCTTGTGCTTGTCAGGCTGATAAAATTGCGACTTAAAATTATAATAGTAATTATATTTTTCTTTTCAGTGTAGAACAACAACATACATCAACATTATTTTATGCATTTCGTTTTGCATTGTACAGAATTATTATTGCAAATGATTCATGAGATTTCAAAAAGGTACTTGAAATAATTTAAAAAATAAAGTTAATTAATACTATACGAAATAAAGTAGAAAGCTTTAAAACTTTACTGATAAAACTACAAATGTTCAATGTGTGTTTTGGTTTTATGATGTACATAGAAATGAGTATCCCAATCCTCTCAACATGTATGTAACTGTTTCTTTAGAAATGCTTGGCCATCTAATGTTGTTGCCTTTATATAGGCAAGTACTATTCTTAAACTGTCAATACCATCTCATATTCTGGTGGCTTGTTAGAATATACTGTTGCCGAATATCCGAATTTTCACCACATCTACCACAGCAAAAGCTTATTTGTTTACATTAGCAGTTCTTACATCATGTGACCTCTGACGTCACCGGAATGTATCTCATTTCAAACTAAGGGACATACCAGTTTTCAATTCTACGAAATATATAGGTGCAAACATAATGAATAATTTCTTTGTCATGAAAACCTTTAGCCATACGTTATTAGCAAAATAATGAAATTTAACTAATACACGAAATTTAGGAATGAAAATCCGTTTAAAGAAATATATAAGAGTTAAGTTTTCAGTTTTTGAATAATATCCATGTTTTTCAATAATTTTAAGCAAAAGTACGTGATGAAAAATACGTGAAACTTGTATCAATTTTGCTTTATCGACAATAAAGTAATTACATTGAATCGAACATAAAGGTAATTTTGAGTTTGAGTTATCAGACATTTCCGTTTGTTTTCTTGATTGGTTAATGTTTAAGCTTTTAAATTACTATTATTGTTAGAAACAAGCCTCAGTTATTATCTTTCTTTCATGGTTTGTCATTGTAAGAGTGGCAACATCTGATCTTTATTATGTTCTTTATTGTTGATTCTTAAAATTCCTGTGGTGGAAAAACTCGGCACAAAGGGAAATAAGAAAATTTCGCCATTGCAGAGTAGTCTTCGGACTAAAATGCTCGAAGCAGTAATCAGCTCTCATTTGGACAAATGTCAACCTTCTTTGAAGGAAGTGGCTAAAAAATTGAAAAATTCCTTCTAAGTTGACAACTGCGTCATTTCATTGAATTCGAATGAAGAAGCTGAATATTTTATTGCAAAATCAACTCAGTTAATGGCAAGTACTAACTTAAGATGGTGGGAAAAAACAGAGCTGAGCAGTGAAAAATCTAGAATTAGCGAGCCATTGAAAGTAGTTGGTCTTTTGTGGGATAAATATGAAGATTCATTGTCTTATGACATCCCTAATATCGACTTGGTTGATCTCTCAGTGACAAGACGAAACGTACTATCAGTTGTGCAGAAAGTGTTTGATCCAATATGTTTCACCTGCCTTTTACACTCCTTCCAAAGCTATACTTGCAAAAGAGCTGGAAAATTAAACTGAGCTGGGATGCAGAGCTACCAGAAGATATCAATCGAAAATTCTTGAAGTGGGTCAAGGATTTACCCTTGTTATCATCTATGAAGATTCCCAGACTACTCTCACTGACAGAAGGTCAAACTTTTAGTTTGCATATGTTTGCCGATGCTTCCAAAGGATCGTATGCAAGTGCAGTCAGTATATTTGAGAAGTCAAAATAAAGAAGAAATCAAAGTGACTCTAGTGCAAGTCAAAGCACGAGTAGCTCCTTTGAAGAAAAAACAAATATAACACGACTTGAATTGCTTGTTTGTCTTATTGGAGTGGGATTAGCCTCGTTTGTCAAGAAGAATCTTAAGGTCGAAATTTCAAAGGAATATTACTGAACCGATTCTTCTACAGCACTATTCTGGATAAAGAACATAGAAGTTTGGAACCCTTTTGTGAATAACAGAGTTTCAGAAATTAGAATCCTATCGGACCGTGAAAATTGGCACCATGTACCAGGTGCAGAAAACCCAGCCGATATGCTGCCATCAAGAGGATATTCTGTGAAGAAACTTATTGAATTAAGATGGCGGGAGGGCCCACCTTGGTTGGCACTGCCGGAAGAAGAATGACCTCATTCTATCCCAATCGATAATAAAGAGGTTAATACTGAAAAACGTAAAGCACTTACAGTTTCGTGAAGCAATGTTAGCGATATGCCTTCTCGATTCTTTGGGTATTTTTCGAAGTATAGGAAAATACTAAGAGTGATTGGTGGGATACACAGATTCATAGGAAATACCCGAAAGAGAAAAAAAAAGAAAGAGAAGCAGGAGAGTTAAAAGTTTATGAATTGAAAAGAGCTGAGAAATCTATTGTGAAGATTCTTCAACATGATTCTCTTTCATCTGATGATATTAGGAAGCTTGTAAGGTTTTAGTTAAACTAACAAAGTTTTATTTTAATTTAAATCTTTCTATCTCTTCTCAGTCTCAACTTCCCGTCAGAAGAAGCGCGCGTTTTTAGCTTATGCTAATTTGAAGTAGAGCCAAGTACTATTTAAACCAGAGGTAGAAACCTCTCAGTGTGAGAGAGCTTTTAGTCTCAGATCACGGTCATTCTGTTCCACTTTCGCCTGACCAGCTAGCAGATAAATTATAAGCCATAGTGCTTGCTACGTGATTGCTTATTGAAATAAATTGAAGTGCGCTAGTATTAGTACTTCTTGCTACGCACCATTTAGTTAGAGGCCAACTCCGCGAAGAGCTCTGTGAGCAAATATCAATTAAATTTCTATTTAGCTTAGTTTAAATTTATCTGATTGTTCATTTAGACCCAAGTGTGGTCCTTTTACTTTCTGTATCCCTCCCGAGTTGGGAAGTGCCTTGTAAATAATATTGATTTAATAAAAGAGGATTTTAAATTCCTTTCAAGTGCAGTTATTATACAACTTCCACATAGTATCTACACCAGAACATAGCTGATTTCCCTGTTCCAGATCAGGACTTTAGGAATTTAAGGAGTTACTTCAAGATGTTTGCCAAAAATACGCACAGAACACTCAGTCTCTACACTGGCGCCCGAACTAAAAACGTGGTGGATGATGATTCTCCACCACCGCGATTTGGCGATTGGGTCCCCAAAACCCCAGTCGCCCTTTAAAAGGGGGAGTATATAAGGTATTTCTCCCGCCTTCTTCGCATGCCTTCGTGGTGTAGTGGTCTGCATGCTCGACGCGTAACCGAGAGGTGCGTGGTTCGATTCCCGGCGAAGGCGTTGCCCATTTTTCATGACTCCTGCTTCGTAATAATCCTAATGTCTCTACAAGCTGAAGTCAATTAGTGTGTTCAAAGGTGACGAAGGCATTTTATGTGTCAAGTCTAGGTTGACTGAAAGAAAAGACCATGAAAATTTTACTTATCCAATGTTACTTTCAAAGAATCATAAGACTGTGGAGAAACTGATAATTCATAAACATCTGTCTATGTCTCATGCAGGAATTCACGTACTGATGTCAATACTTAGACCTTTTGGATCCTGAAAAGTAGAGCTACGATTCGAAAAGCTTTGTATGCATGTGTCAGGTGCAAAAGACATGGAAGTAAACGACTACAGACTGTGCCTGATACTCTACCAGAAAACAGAGATGCTCGTGTTTTCGAGATTGTCGGAGTTGATTTAGCTGGCCCATTAATTTTGAAGGATAAAAGAAAAGCTTGGATTTTACTTTTCACCTGCGCTGTTTTCAGGGCAGTTCATTTGGAGCTGCTTTTGTCCCTTTCAACTCAAGGATTTTTACTTGGAGTTAGAAAATTTACTGCCTGTAGAGGGAGGCCATCGATAAATTATAGTGACAAGGGAGGTAATTTTGTCGGATCCAATAATTTCTTGAGATCAATTAATTGTAATACTATCGAGATAGAGGCCGCCACAAACAAGATCGACTGGAAGTTCAGTCTATCCGCAGCACCATGGTGGGGTGGCTTTTGGGAACGACTTGTTCAAATGATTAAGAAACTTTTGCGTCGAGTCCTAGGCCAGTCGTGTCTGAATTATGAAGAACTGATGAGTGTGCTGTGCGACTGCGAAGCAACTGTGAATGCCAGACCACTCACTTATGTGTCAGATGACTCTGATGATCTCATCCCTTTGACACCGTCCTTATTTCTAGTTGAAATTCCAGTGTCTGGAGTTACTGACTTGGATCACCTTGATAATGTTGATTTTAACAAGAATCTGAGACATCTACAGAATTTAAGAGATCTCGTGAGAAAGAGATTTAGAAATGAATATCTCGGCTTGCTATTGCAACGTCTATCTGCAGTGCCGATTTCTCAACAGATGAAAATTGGGGATAGAGTTCTTATCAACTGTGATGACAAACGCAAGGTGCTGCGGCTTCTAGCAAAAGTGATTCAGCTATATCCAAAAAAGACGGTAACATTCGAGTAGTTCGTGTCCAAACCATGTCTGTAGAATTAGTTCGTCCAATCCAGAGAATATTCCCTCTCGAAATACCTTCATCTTTGGAGTCAGATGAGACAAATGAAACTGAGACGCAGGGTGAAAACAATCTAGTTTCAAAATTACCAAAGAATAATTTATCGAAGGGCATTTAGACTGCTGTGTGACTAAAAGTGGACGAGAAATTAAAATTCCATCTAGATTTCTAGCTTGAATACTATTTGAGTTATTTAAGTATAGAAATTTAAGAACTTAATTTTCTTTTTGTTTACTATTTAGCCTTGATATTTGTGTCAGTAGTATTTTTTATATTTTGTTTTGATTGATTAAGTATATGTCATCGATCAAAAAGGTGGGAGTGCTGTTAGAAACAAGCCTCAGTTGTTATCTTTCTTTCATAGTTTGTCATTGTAAGAGCGGCAACATCTGATCTTTAATGCAGTTTGTTGATGTTCTATGGATTTTAAAAAATAAACATGACGTTCTGTAATATTAGATGCAAAGTTATTTTATTTTAAGTATATTAGGAGAAAGGAGAACGGTTAGTCCTTGCAAATCTCGAACAACTATTAGCTAAAATTTTTCGTAAGTTCTTTATGTCATGAGCTTTATATAAGAATCCTATGGCAGCTATTAATTTCGAAATGATGCAGTTTGGTGAGATTTATTATATGGAGATATTATTTTATAATGGAAAGGGGAAATATTTGAATTAAACAGAGTTAAGGAGCTATTGTAAATTAAAATTTACAATAGCTCGTTATTTTGGATATTTTTTATCTTGCACACACACACTTATAGATATAAGTTAAAGATCTCTAATAAGATTTGGTAACGACAGTTTGTAAAAGAATGCTATTGTCCAATGCCTTCTTTTGGATTACAGTATTTAAAACATTTGCGATGTCTCGTTCTTAATAAAAGAGGTTCCCCCATCGGAGTATTATCGTTAGCAGGAAAAGTACAAAGAATACTAATTTAGGCAAAACCACTCTATTATTTCTGTGCAACGTTAAAAATAATAGTCTATGTAATTAGTTATTAGTTAATTCTTCTAATTCCGGTGAAGTTATCAACTTGTCAATCTGAGCAGAAAATTGCAGTAAAAACACAAGGGTAAAATTTAACTAAAAGGTTTAATAAAATCGCTTCTTAGAGTATAAACAAATAGTATTACTTGTGGTATTACTTACATCATTGTACTAATAGTCTTGTACTAATAGTATTACTTACATCATTACTTGCGGGTTTGAAGAAACATTTAAATTAGAAACGAACATCAGTACACCATAAAATCTAACCTTCACCTAAACAATTCTTTTTCAGCTAATGGAAATTCTAGCCCTATCCTAGAATAGATACATAAATTCACTTAACAAATCCATTGGTAGTCTTAAGGAACAGCTCATTTTCTCAGACAAACACGATATACTGTGTGGTTGTGGTAGTACTCACTTTTCCTACAAATTCACACCCTGCTTTCCGATGAAGAATGACGGAAGAAATAGAAGGTATAGAAAAGAATTGTAACAAAATTAATTTATTAGCTAGAAAAAATCGTCCATCTAAATCGGAAGTTATAACTATAATTAAAGATATGCGGTTCTTATGACGTATAAGTAACAATTTTCAACCCATTCAGATTATATTGTAACTTAATTCTTCTTCAAGAATCCTGAGATCCTGATAGCAAACCTAATTGATTTCTCTCATCAAGATAAACTATTAACTAAACAATTAATCATTTATTATCTTCAAGTTTTTTTTTATTTAATTTCATTCTGAAACAAGAGCTAACAAGGAGAAAATGGGGAATTAAAGATGTTGGATCAACCAGTCAGAAAAGTTAAAAGCATGTCAGCCGTTGTTTTCAAATGAGTTTGAATACCTCTTATTCTTGCTGACTATTTCGCATAATTTGTCGAGAATGAGCTCTTTTGCATATAATATACTAGAAAACCTGGCGGTCATAATAAATGTTCTAGGTATTATAAATTGTAATTAAAATGATTTGTGCAAATGTGTCTGCTAATTTAAACTGAATTACCCAGGGCAGGTGGCGAGGACGCTCCTTTGCTTACTGCCCCACGGGGTTTCCCACTTCTACTTGCTTAATTGCTTAAAGTAGAGTGCAATGAAGGAAACCTCTATCGGTACATTTCTTTCTCTGCTCAGTGGTTTCTTTTTGTCGAGAAAGCCGTTTTGTGTAGCTTTAGCTCCTTTCCTCTCCTCTTCAGTGCTGTATTTTCTAGGAGGCATTCTTAAAAGAAATTACGTTAAGACGTAGTTTTTATGTAAAGCAAGTGATTGCCAATGCAAACAAATGTTCAACTTTCCCCTGACACGCTTAATTTGCGTTCAGCTTTAAATTGTTTAAAAAACAGATGATTGCTAATGCAAACAAATGTTCACGTTCCCCTGACACGCTCAATTTGCGTTCAGCTGAAAATTTAGTTTAAAATACAATGTCGGAAATATATCGATCAAAATTTTAAACTCTTTACGCGAAAGGATATTTAGCATAGGAGTTTGGGTAAATCTACTTGATGAGATGTACAACGCACAACTCGTCAGTTGGTTTCGTCTCCTTTAATTTCTCAACGTTTGCAAGTTTCTAAGTAATTCACATGTAAATATAGTTAAATGCATAATAAGCAACAATTGTATGAATTGAAAATATTTAAATACATGATAATTTAATTAAAACAATTATAACTATTGTGATAAAATTTATTTTACTATTTGAATGCCGTGACAACTTCACCCCATTGGCTAGTACAGTTACGTAAGCAACCAATAAACTGTCGGCGACAAACAGACAATTAAGACGCATATAATAAAGATGAACAAATGATACATTAACATAATAAGATTAGTAACTTCAAGTAACAAACATCTATGGTATTATAATGTTTTTGTTTCAGTTCAAAGTTTTCCTTTCATTGTTGTCAGTGGAATGTTCTTAATTTAATAGCATTTATATAGTTGTATTACACATAACACAATTTTCTTGTTATCTTCAATTTAGAAAAAAAATTATCTGATCAGAATTCTTTGTCCTAGAAGCGAAATTTTTTTATTTATAAATTTAATTTAAAGTTTTTATCGTGACTACAAAGTGATGAATTAAGAGTTTTGTTAGTAAAATTTGAGACAAATTCTGAAAAGTAGATCTAAATAATGATGATACAATAGAAGTCACTTAGCGTTTTAGCTTTATCAGCAAAAATTCTTCTGCTAACTTTGCTGTAAATAAGATAGAAGCTTCTCCTATTCCTCAGGCAGTTGCTTCCTAATTCCTTCAGAACTTGAGCCTTATGATAGAGTATAAGTTCGGACATCACCGTCCCTAGCCGCCTCAACAGGGCGAAAAGGCTGTTGAAGAAATAACTGTCACATGGTCTCTCAAAGCCGTCTTGAACATAAGCCCCGATCACATTCTCCTAAAGATCCTGAGATGGCTTAGAAGGGTACTTAATCCATGTTGTGGTCTTTTGGGAATCTTGTTTGCATTGGCGAAAAGGACAGTTATTTTGGGGTATTCTCAGGAAATGAAAAGAAAAAGCGTCTTTTGCAACTTTTCGTGACATTAAATAATGAAGAAAACGTCCAAGAATTAGCTCAAACATGCTTATCATAAAATTATAACATTTTATATAGACAGCACTTCCTCTTAAAAGCAATTCTTTTTTACAATCATTGGTGCACCAGAACTTTAATTAATATATCCTGAAGATGTTTATTTATCCAAAGTGTAATCAATGATAAGTGATGTTTCATGGGCGTCAGTGATGAATAATTGAAATATATACCGCAAATTTATGTATAATACAATGAAACGTCGATTATCTGAACTCGGAAAGGACAAGTTGGGATAATCGACTTTTCCTATTTAAAAAATTATTATTTCAAGCAATCATATTTCAGTATAAATTTAATTTAGTCACTTTAGGATCAATTATCTACATACAAAATAATTTACTTATAGTAAAATGACTTAAGTATGTTATTTATATGCACGATAAGTATATTGTCAAAAAAATGCAGCAAGTGTTTAATGCGACTCTGAGATTTTTGTTTGTTTGATGTAATTCGTGCATAATATTACCGATTTTATAATACTGAATCGATCAATGTTTAAATTCTAGAAAAAAGGATCTTATTATTGTCAAAAGTTCTTAGAACGTACTTTTAGCGATTTCTGTTTAGCTTAAGTACATCCTCGTAGTATCCTTAAAAGGCATTTAAATAGCTTAAGGAGAGAGTTTTCCCGAAGCCTCTAGAAGTCTGGGCATTTCTGTTTATATGACTGTGCTTGAGCACTGGGAGCTATTTCATTTTTTAGCTGAGTGATTCATATCGTAATTGTGTCATTATTGCTTTAGAGGTTATTTTGTGAATGGTAGAAATAATCTGCCACATTTCGGTATGTCAAGAAGGATTGACCTTATCTGCTTTTTTCTCCTTGAACATGTATAATTGTTTACTTTACTATGCGTTTGAAAAAAGTGTTATTTCTTCCTGCTCATATAGTTTAGTTCAAGTGTAAGTAAGTACTCGAGTACGTGTTCCGCTATCAGTCTTTGTTCTAGCACTACACGGACTGTTGTTTTCTAAAAAACTTCCGTTATGTGTAGGCGGTTATCTAGTCAAAATATACCGTTAAAAGGAAACAAAACGTTACACTTGCTACTGCCTCAGGGTCTCCAATCCGATACGGCAGACCTTTGAAAGGAACTCTCTAATCCACTGCTACACTGGGCCACCAGTTTCTCAACTGCCTGTGCTCAGAGACCACAATGCTGGAGAACGAAGCAAATCTGGAGATTTGATTGGTTGTCAAAATACTACCCGCCAATACTACGCGGGCTGCCCGTCACATCAGGATATTATCTAGCAAACTCGGTGCCGCCTCACACCGAGGAGGTAGAGAATCATCAGTTCTAGGACTTGGCCAATCTCCCGAGGTGAAACCGTATAAGTGATCCATCCTCGAGATCTGGAACCACAAGGTTCAGGAATTGTATACTCCTCTGCCCGAGAGACTTCTTAGGTACAGATCTGAGGCAGTAGCTTCACAGAATTCTGTGTATTGACGCCCCGGGGGTTAGTTCAGGGCTAGCCAAACTTAATGTTCCTCAGAACCATATATTGGATTTCAGAAAACTACAACTAGATCACAACCACAACCACACCTAGAGCCACAACTAAATTTTCCAAAAGGCACAAGTCCACAATTACAGGATTTTAAAAAAAGTGATTTTTTTTAATGGAACAGTTCTTTAACAGTGACTTTTCAAATGGAAAGAAACATTTGATTCTAAGCAATCATTTAGTGACAATTTGCCTTCAGCACTTGGTGACGCGTGGAGACAATGCGAAGTGTTGTGCTGTCTTTGTTTTCTCCAATTTCAGCTTGATACCGTGAAAATTCCTTTATTTTCAGTTTTTAAAATACTCCTGTTCTTCCGTGATACCTTCTATAAACGTTCATCTATAACCGTTTTGTTATGCTCATGAAACGTTGGATTCTTCTTAAATCTGCAGCATGTCCCACCAATGGCCGAGTGGGTAAGACCGCTAAATACTGGTAGGTTTGGGTCTGATACTTAGTAAATTTTCCTGGTTTTCACCATGTGTAATATAAACTTGAGCGAGGTTCGCTTAGAAAGTTCTCCACGAATGCATCGCTCCTCTTACGCAGATAGCACTTGTGGCTTTGCAATATTCACATATCCTAACCTTAAGTCTGCGCCACGCAGTCTCATATTACTTTTCTGTCATAGGTTTCAACAGTCATAATCCGCACATGTTTTTAATAGCAAAAATGAAATTTTACCAAACAGAAAACCCAAACGTTAGGAATAAAAGTAGATGGTTACAGGATTGTTTGGATGAGAAATAAAATAATTGGATTCATGTGTATATTTAACAATGAAATACACACTCTTGATATATTCCTCTGTTGTTAGGATCAGCGTGAAATTGCCTTTTTATATTTTTTACTGAAAATACGTGGTAATAGCGAATTTTTAATAAAATACATTATTGATTTTTTAATGTTAGACGATTGAAATAGTGCGATTGGTTTAATTTCAGTGAAACGTGCGGGATTATTTATGGACAATCATATTACTAATTGTTTATCAAAACTGAAGAAAACTTACATTAATAACACAAACTGTAAATACATACCATCTTATCAACTAAACAGAATTATATTGCAGGCTAAAAGAGCGTAAAATATAGGTAATTTCACAAATCGAAAGGGCACACACAAATTTAATTTTGAAAGACACATTTTTTGGAAATGCCTTTTATCATTCTATTAACAAGATTTACATTAATTTTCTAAAAGCGAAATTTCATTTCATTTTTTATTAACCAAAAGGGGGAATTTTTTATCCTGCTTTATTACTTATTAGTATACTTCTCTCTCTCCAGAGGAGTCAATTATTAAATGCAGAAAGCTAGAGGGATGCAAATTATGTGCATCTTTCATCAATTAAAGAATTATTTTCTTTACATTTGGGCAAAAACTGTGGATGCTTCAATAAAAACAATGGTCCTTTTTTTCTAACGATGTTGTTTAAAACAGAGAAATACTCAAGAGACCTCCCAATTCAGCATCAGTGGAAGCAAGTTTTATTTCAATATTTAATTAAAAGTTTTTAGAATTTGATTACATGTGTGCGACAAAAAATACTTTAATTAATCTTCACATTTAAAAATGTTCACATGAGGTACCTTCCAGCCCAGCCTTTTTAAAAACTTTAATAAGTATCTTAATTTGTGGTTTTGAAAGTGATTAAAAACTTAGGAAAATATTTTTTCCCCATTTTTATTCTTCCTTTTAATGCAAAAAACATGTTCTAACCGCGAATATACAATTATCAAACAGCGTTTCTAGAGAATAATACGTAAACGTTAAGCCCAGAGTGAGGCAATTAACATTATCCATTTTTGGGATTTCATTGCAGTTTGAATTTTTCATCAATTTTCAGTCTGCTTCCTGATAAGCTACCTTATTCAAATTTTATGTACACAATGTTTGTCGATAAAAATGCAATGTGGAAGCGAGTATTTTAAAATCCGATTTAGATTCTCTTTATTAGACCAAGAGATACATGTTGTTATAAATTTAAGTAAATATTTATAGTAATTAAGAAGGCAATGTTACTTTTCTCCATGTAGTAGAGAATCATTCCTATTATTATAACATTTTATTTAACACAGTTTATTTTTCGAGCTCATGTAGAATGCTAGATTATGGGCAAAAAACGCTTCTGACTGGCCTTTATGAAGACTTTTGTCGAGACGCTGGCAACATTTGGCACTTTCTCACCAATTTGCCGTCTTTTTGAAAGATCCGAGAAAGCATATTTTCCAAGCCATACGACTGATACTTTCTTAAGCCCATCCTACACTATTATACAATGTGATTCCAAATTCATGGTGCAAACGTATAGGGGAGGTGCAGAACAAATATAAGAATAATATTCATGCAGGAAACCCAGGTCGCAATCCATTTATTTAATCATAAACATAGGGTATCTCACTTCAACTGAAACAAAACGTTTACAAGAACGTTTCAAAATTCTGTCCACCAACCGCGATACATGCGTGAGCGTCGATAGACAGGCTGTCGTGCACTGGCAAAGGTGCCAGGTATTTCACACACACCTAAAGCAGCTACTGATATTCGAGCAATGAAATCCATCACGGCTAATTCTATACACCAAAAGGGGCATTTAGATAATTGCGAATATCAGGGTTGAAATGGGCTGGCGCGCCATCATTCTGGAACCACATTCGTTAAGAATGGGGAACGGAACGTTTGGCAGCAGTTCTGGTAACACCTATTCCAGAAAAATAAGATAACTTTGGCCATTGAGTCGCTGCTGCAGTAAGTACGACCCAGTTAAAAAGTCGTGGACGATACCTCGATATCCGCCTACAGATTCACATTAAATCGTTGTTGAGACGCGTTGAGTTCCGATGCTCAACTGCCCACACACAAAAATTGAATTTTTAATGCGCATATAGATTATTGCAAAAGGTGTTCTCTCTGCGCCTGAACGTCTTGGGGTTTCAGAACTTGTACTCATTGAAAATGGAACAGGTGTAAGAGATTTTCATTTAAATCTCTCCAAATGATATGCTGAGTCCCACCTACGTTTTGTGAAACAGCTGTTGTACTTGACTCAGGTCTATTAGTCACAACGTTCAAGATACTTTTTTGATATCTTGGACTGCATGCAGTTCGTCGTCAACCAGCATTGTACCTGGTGACGGGGAAAGAACCTGTTCCACAATGTGAGCGATGTAACCGCGAAACATTCTGTGATCCGTCATTCGTCTATCAAGAGACTGCCATGATACATTCCTAGCGCAGCTCTGGCGTTATTGTATATGTAACGTATGTCTGCATTTCCGGCATATGTCTCCCATCACCGACGACAGAACACTCGGGAAGGGCGTCTCCTACTGGGAGGCATATTTACTGCTTTACCGGCAACGGTGCTTTTTTAAGCAAATTACTAATATGCAAATGTGTTTTCGTGACATAGTTTGAAGCAAGATCCTTCTAAATGAGTGATGAAAGGTTCTGCGGGTACTGTTTTCATATGAGATGTTATGGGATCTCAATCTCATAACATCTCATATGAAAGTTAGTTAACGTTTTCTTATTATGAATGCATTTTAAACTGTATTTATGACTAAATTAATGGATTGCTGAGTTTCCTATGTGAATAATATTCGTACATTTGTTCTACATCTTCTTCTTCCTTCTCTTTC
>KK118461.1:215657-235261 GCA_000611955.2 Stegodyphus mimosarum
TACACCCATGTTAGTAATTTTGTTTCATTAATCGTACAATCAAGTCTAATTCTTAGTTAGAAATCTTTTTTATTTTCTTTGGAAAGAATCTTTTTCTGACTATTTAAAGAAGGCGATTAGAAATGAACAAATTCATACAAGTTGGTGTTAAAATAATCAAACAGTAACCCTGAAATTATAATTTTAATGGAAGTAATTATTGATTATTTTAATGGAATAGATTATCTTACACGAGCCCCTAAAGTGCTCGTCTTCAACGTTGCTGGTCTATATTCGTTGGAATAAATCTTCCTTGAAAAGGTTAAGATTTTGTGCTAGAATTGAAGTGTGTTTAATTTGATCTAAAAGCTCAACAACCATATGCTTTCATCTACAGCCACATGCAAAGAAACATGCTCTGTCTTAAAATCCAAAAATCTCAATTTAAATGCTGGCTGCTTTTTTGCATTTTGGTGAGAAATGTGGAAAGGAGAAGTTCAGGTAAAGGCTGAAATTATACATAATTGGCTAATTAAAATAAGATTCCATACATTTTTCAGTACTAGAATGTAAGCACTCGCAACGAACATATTTAATGACCTTGCTAAGATTTTCAATTATAAATCTACAACATGAGCCATTTTTTATGATAATGAAGAAAAATATCTGGAAATTAATGACGTTTTTCTACCGAAGTTTTAATTTCGTTGTACAAAACTTCGTGTCATCTTAGTTGAATCTCATATCCTTCTAGGCATCTGGAAGGAAATATTCTTCAGCAAACAAGTATTACCCATTTTGTACTTTTCAGCTTGCCATTTACAACTTCATCAGTCCAAAGATTTGGAATAAAAGCGAAAAACGATAATGCCTGGTAGTTGTTCAAGAGGAAATTAATTCACTAGAAGAAAACAACTCCTGGGAACTAGTTGACTTACTAATGAAGAAAACCAGCATGCTGCAAATGGACTTTCAAAACCAAGCTCAACGCAGAAGAAAAAACCGAAACGTACAAAGCCAGATGAGTTGCAAGAGTTTAGCTAGAAGTTTGGATCTTAATGACGAAGCCTTTATTCCCGTGGTTAAAAACACAATTCTACGGGCTTTATATAAGACCATGTCTGTCAGACATATAGATGTCAAACAAGCTTTCTTTCATAAAGAACTAGAAGAAGGAATGTTTCAACCTGAAGGATACGCTAAGGTTGAAAATTAAATTAAATTTTGCAAGCTGATGAAATCAATATGAGGACTAGAAAATGCCGCCAGAGCTTCGAATTTGAAAATTGGAAAGGTACTTCTAAACATACCATTTAAACAAAGCAAAGCTGACCCATGCTTATTTTTCAAAAACAACAAAGGAAAATTCACGTATATAATATTATGTGCAGACGATATACTTATAGGAAGTGAAAGGAGATGCCACGAAAACGATCCGACAACTAAAATCGAAACTGGATATAAAAGATCTAGGAGAATTCACGTACTACCTTGGCATAAACATCTTTAAGATGGAAAACTTGCCATAAACCAAAAGAATAAAATTGAAATAATAATTCAAAGATTCGAACTTCATGATGAAAAATCAACATACACTCCGACGGAAACAAACTACTGCAGATTGGAAAACTAAGATAATCTTTCAGAAGTTAATATAGAATATAGACAAGCAGTAGGGGCATTAATAGGCATTGCAACAATCAGACCAGATATAACATGCGCCATCAATCTGCTGAGTAGAAGAAACAAAACACCTCTAAAAGTAGATTGGAATGCTGTCAAGAAAGTAATTCAGTACTTAAGACAGCTAAAGGCATCGATGAAGTTCTTGAAATTTTCACAACAAAATTCAAGAACCTACACTAACTGCATATTCAGACGCAAATTGGGAATGACAGAATAACGAGAAATCCATTTGTGGATATATATTCAAACTAGGGAACACTTGCATATCATGGAGCAGCAAAATACAAAATTGTATTGCATTATCTTCGACTGTAGCAGAATATATTGCAGCAGCTAATACAGCTCAAGAAGCTCAATAGTTAATAAATTTACTTAAATATTTAGGGCTAGGACAAAATCTACCTGTTACTGTCTATGGTAATAAAACGTCATGCATCAAACTTTCGTAATCGGAGAAAATAGTTTCAGAGCAAAACAAGTAGGTGTGAAATTCCGCTGCTTCCGTAAAGTTAAACAAAAGTGTATCCTAAGCTTAGACTTCTGCAGAAGCTCTGACATGATGGCAGACCTGCTCACCAAACCGCTAGCAAAATCTGTGTTCTAGAAACATAAGGAATCACTGCAAATGGTCATCCTGCCCATCAAGTAAGGGTATTAATATTTAGTAATGGAAATAATCAACCGCCAATGGGGCGATAAACGTTCTGTTTTAGGTGGTTTCTAATAAAGGAAACTGTGTTGCTCACATTTCACTCCCTCAAGCCGGTGTGAAAGGATAGTGTAAATGTAGCTCTTTGGTAATAACTCTCTATTCAACACTCTATATGCACTGGTTTCTGAAACTTAAGGAAAATCACAAAAATAGCGACAACTCCTTCAAAAGTAGGCCATTCCGTATAAATCTGAATATGTTGTCAAGTAAGAATTGTTGAGTAAAACTTCAATATGCAAATTAGTGGCGCTGAAATCGAAATATGTCATCTCCGAGGAGCGTTAAATTGCATGTTTTAGAGCAAGCCTGAAAATTTCACTGTGATACTGAAGTAAGAAATCTGGGATGGCCAATTGGTAACAGTGACATCCAGAAATCATTTCCCTGAAGAACTGCGAAGGAGAGCTATTGCGAGACTAGAGGCGGAAAAAGTCAAACAAAAGTGGCAAAATGGTTAAATATGAGTCCTGTGGTTCATAGACGTTGTCAACACTTTATAAACTCGGATTAGGCATCCAGATGATTCAACGAGTAACCGCTACTACGAGAGCTCACGACCTATATTTGTTGTTATGCGTACGAAGGAATAGAACCTCAACTCCAAATCAGCTGAGATCCTTCTTTCTGCAGCCATTGGAAGGTTGGTGTCAACGACAACCGTGCGTAGTAGGCTTCACAAAGGAGGTCTGTCCGAGAAGCGACCAGCCATTTGCGTGCCGCTCAATTCGCGTCATAGTTGGGGACGTCTGAGGTGGGCACATCAACAACATGTCCACTGGAGAGCTGATCAATGTGTTCTGTCGTAGTGCCTTTTACGGGAGGTTCACTACTGAACAAAGTTAAAAATTTGCCTCAAAGCTAAACATCCAAAAATAACACTGCGTTAGGAATTTTACCAAAACAATCCCTGAACTTTGATGCTCGTGAACTTACTATAAATCATGCATCTTAAAATCTGTAACATAACAAACACACAATAATCGATATTAAATTTTAAGAAAACCTTAGTGTTTATTTTTAAATTAAATCAAATATGACAATAACAATTTAGATAATAAAATTGGTTTAACCCTCTCTCTAGGAGTGAAAAAAACCTGAGAAAATTCTAATAAATTTATATTTGTTTTTAACAATACAGTGATTTCAAAATAAAACATCAAATTTCTGTAAGTGCGTATTAAAACAAGAGCAAATCTATTTCAGTTAACAATTTATTTAGCCTCAGCAAGGACAGTATGCTCATCAAATAAACTAAAATTAAAATTCCTCAGCACTTCAGAATCCTAGAAATGCAAACAATTTTTAATTAAACCATAATTATTTTTTTTAAATAAGTATAAGGATAACTATTTCATTTTAGTAAAATTTTCAAATTCATAGCAAACTTCAAAACAAAAAATTTTCAAATTCATAGCAAACTATTTCTTTACACTTATGAAGGTTCTTTCACCTTATTATTGCACCTTAATTAAAAGAATACTACCATTTAGAGCAAAATCTAAATTTACATCTTATTATTGAACAGAAAATAAAAGAATACTACTATTGAGAACAATCCTAAATTTTACACTTTATTATTGCACAGAGAATAAAGAAACATTCATATTCAATTAACTAAGTTACAACAAAATCACCGCTTCAGGAAAATTTAGAGTATTAAAACAAGAGCAAATCTATTTCAGTTAACAATTTATTTAACCTCAGCAAGGACAGTATGCTCATCAAATAAACTAAAATTAAAATTCCTCAGCACTTCAGAATCCTAGAAATGCAAACAATTTTTAATTAAACCATAATTATTTTTTTTAAATAAGTTAAAACCCCTCCTTTGCTATTATAGTTAAGTATAAACTGGTAAATGTCAAAACCCATTTTTTTCTTGGATTGTGAACTAATCAAGTAATAAAAAACACTGAGACTTATCTGACAAATTTGCTTTCTGCCAGTACCTTGTAGAAAGAAATGGTGAAGCCAAGGGTAACTGGAACGTTACGAGGTTGGAAGGAAAACTTTGGAGGTAGGCTTACAGGACGACTGCACCCATTTTTTTAGATAATGTTGAGCATTCTGTCCAAGGAAGACGCTAATATCCGGCTAGTTGTCAAAGGTGACTGCAGCGGTACGTTTCAAGATGGTAATTATTGACAAGTTGAATCGAGCTCCATCGGAACTATTATGAAATCCATCAGAAAGGTTATAGAATGGCTGAAGCAAGCAGGCCGCGGTGAAGTTTCTCCTACGGTACTTTTCCTGGAATTCATGATTTTGAACGCTAAGAGGATGGGTTCGTCAGAACCCTTAGACGCTTATAAATTTGTGGCCTTCACAGTGATGATGAAAATAATACCTCCGAGGAGGCAAGTAAATTGTAGAATTTAAGGATAACGCATGATGCCGAAAAATGAAGCCGTAAGACCAGCTTCACTACAAAAACTTTCCTTTAGAGATTAATGGGAAAACTGTGCCCAAACGCACACAAAAAAATGCGAAGCAAACGAGTACAATAAAAACGGCCAAAAGAGAGGACGAACAACACCTGCAACGCCTTTTTCTTAAGAAAGACATCCCATAAAACGTCAAAACCCGGTAAAAGGGTGAAAACTCCAATACGACAAACCCCGCCTTACACGCCTGTAAAATTTCTCTTTTTTCCGAGGCGTTGAACTAAACACAAATTCAAACCTCGCCAAACTATCGCCAAAAATTTGGAACAAGTGCAAAACCGAGCTGGCAAACCTAAAACTAAACCCAGCGGAAATCCCTTAACACGCAAGCAAAAGTGTTAGAAAACTGCATTTTTTTCAATTCCTCCCCCTTCACTTTCGACACAAAGAAAAACGGAAAATTCAGGTAAATAATTTACCGTATCTTAAAATTTGTTAAGGCTAGTTTGCTGAAAGTAATCTTAAATTAAAGAGCTAATTTTTCCGCTTCTAATGGTATAAATTAAGAATATGTTAACTTAAGGGGACAGGTACCTTTTGAATGGTAAAATATGTCAAAAAATTACTCAAATTACAAGTGATTTATCTCCAAAACTAATAGTCCCATAAAAATGTAATTTCTAACACATATTATGGTATTCTTAGTTATTTGTTTAAGATTAATAAATAAGTCATGTGCATTACTAAAAAGTTTAAATAAATATTTTAATACAGAGCCTTTTTTTTATAGCTAATATTTTGAAATTCACTGCGCGCAGCATTGGAACTATATAAAGCATAAGAGGAACCCAATTTTCTTTATATGGTGGAAAAATAATGTATCTTTAAAATGGCGAAGATTTATTTTATTTAAATGTTCCTTTCCAACAAAAATATTTTTTTAAAAACAAAATTTTAATTTTCATCAAATTGTTTAGGCATAAATTAGGTACAATTTTAAAAGTTTTTACATAAGAAACATTCTGGTTCGTCATATTAAGCATATCTAGCATATAAACATCCATATAAAATTTGGTGCACTTTAGATTAGCCGTTTCAGAGAAATGCTGCGCGCAGTGAGTAAAATCATAGTTTTGAGAAAATTGATTTTAAAGATAAAAGTATGTGTTTATCAAACAAATATGCATTATTTAAGAAAAATAAGTGTTCATATTAAATCAAATATATGATATAATTATTTATATATGGATAGTTAAGTATAAAAACATCTAAAAAGAAAATAAGTTCACACAATCGTGAAAATATGAACCGAAAACTTTAAACTGACCAAAAAATTTACAATTTTTACACGAATTCACTTTTTTTCCAGGCTAGTCATTTGAAGTTTAATTTTTTTCATACTGAGTGGTAATTGAATAAAATTACTTAAAATTCTCTAAAATTATACAATGCAGGTTGTAAAAATGGATAATATAAGTTAGTTTCCCAAAACAAAAAAAAGTAATGCGTATATATTTAAAATGCACCAGGTGAATATGTTTTGCCTTTATGTAACATGCTTTCGAGTGTGGATTAATTACCAGTGAATTTTATCTTCCTATTTTCACTGCCAGATGATCGTTTTGGCGTCACTTTACCTTCTATCCTATTCATTTTATTCTTAGGAATGAATTTTCGATACAAATATTTAATTATATTATTAAATGAAGGAAAATATATCGAGAAATCTCTCGCAGAATAGAGCACACGCTGTATAATTCGCAAGCAAAACAAATTGAATGAATGAATAAAAGATAATGTATTGCTTTCTTCCTCTAGAAAAAGCAGTGAGAATTAAATAATTATTAAATATATCTATTTTCAACCCATTACAAGAAAAAAATGTTAGATTGCTTTTATAAACGAAGTTTATAACCACTCTTCACGAGCGCAGCTATAAATATCCAGCTGTCAAAAAAAGGTAAACAAACGCCTCGATCCTGACTTTTGAAAATTGGGCTGCGGTTCTTCCTCGGTAACTTTCGTCCTAGTGGGAATTTTTTTATGCGGTTTGTTTTAAAATGTTCCTATTAATTGCCTCTTTCATATAAAACAATAAAAAAGTGTTTTTTTACCCTCGAAGGGTACCTGACCCCTTAAGTTAAGTAATATAAAATCAAGATTTTTTATGTAGAAAAGCACTTGATTCCATTGTGTGTTTCAGCGCTTTTACGAGTAACGAGTGCAAAGTACGTATCAATCCTAGCTACCAAAAACCTTAATTAAAATTAAACAGAACACAGATATTAAATAAAAAACACGTTGTGTAGCATAAATTTAGAATAATAATAAAATTAATTCTTAACCCGTTATCATCCATCAAAGATCGTGATCCATACAGAGGAGGCTGTGTCTGTATTTTGGGTAGTATCTTTTTGTGTGGGCGCACAGGTCTCCATTTCTTTCCACGTGTAACCATGAATGTTCAGGCCTATAGAGATGACATCTGTGATGCTTATGTGCGACCTTATGCCAGGGCATTAGGTTATAATTTCCTGCTACAGGAAAACGACGCTAGACCGCACAGGGCTCGCATCGTGGATGATTATTTTCAGCAGCAAACAATTCAGCGCATGGAGTGGCTAGCTTGATCATCGGACTTGAATCCTATTCAGCGTGTTTGGGATGCGTTAAGAAGACGTATAGCTGCTCTCAATCTTCCTCTTCAGACCGTTGTCGCGTTTGCAACTCTTTTGCAAGAGCAATGGTTCTCACTTCCTACGGAACTGAAGGACAGTATAATTGAGAGTATCGCACATAGCTGCATATGTTGTTTTGTTTCTAGAGGCAACCATACTCCATACTGAAGATGATTTTCCTGTACAAAACTGATACACCTGATTTGTTCAGTTTATACATATGCTAACTGCTATAACACCATAGTTGTCTGGTAATTTCTTTTCATGTTATTTTATACCCTTAAACTGTGGGTCCATTTCAAACTGTGGGTCTACATGTAATCTTTTGAGTAATCGTTACTTTTGTGATTTTGCCTTAACTAATGATAACCAATGCATATTGAAAAAAGTTTGGTTTTTCTTAATCTACATTAAACATATGTTAATGTGTTGAATAAATGTATTTCGTTTACCATTTCGCGTACAATCTTCTTTTAGATTACTCAAGAATATGATGATGATCGGCAATATCGAGAAGACAAGGTAAGAAAAATTTTTTCTTTTCCTAATTTTATTAATTTTGTTATATAAATATTTATTTATAAGAGGATAATTTTATATCGCTACGATTTTAGAATCTTCCGTTTATATATACCGCTTTATCTTATAATCCAGTTAATGAATTTCTTGTGGCCGCAAATTTGCATTTGGTCGCATTCTTCTTTAAACTTGATTCTTTTAAAAGAAAAAAAAAGAAAGAAAACAAATCCTGGAAATCCCGAATATGATCATCAATTATATTATCTCTAGCAACTATTCTATCGTCTAAGTAAATAAAGGCAGATTTTGTGAGAGCAGGTCTTAGAATAATGTCCACGGTTCTTTGAAACTTGGTGAGTGGTCCGAATAAGCTAAATAACATTCTAAATAAAGCATAAACTGATTTGGGAATAAATGCAGTTTTGGTCGCATCTTCTGGTTTTATACAGAGCTGAATGTATCCAGAAATTAGATCTAGCATAATGAGGTATTTTGTAAACTTTATTCTCTTAATTATTTTCTGTATTATTTGTAATGGGTTAACTGGATATTTGGTTATGTTTTTTAGTTTTCTGTATTCATTAGAAAAATGCCATGCTGTAAAATTCGTAGATGAGAGATTATTTTTCTATGGGCACAGTACTGCGCAAGGGCTACTTAAGGAGATCATAATTTTATTCTATAGTATTTCTGTCATATATATATTGTTCTATTATTTCTTCCACGAACTTATCATAGCGATAGGATTTTGCTCGACAACGAGGGGCATTTGACAGTTTCTGTAGTGTGATTTACCATCTGAATCAACCCATGGGAGTTATGAAATAAATCTGAAACTTTTCTTACCAACTACTTCAGCTTCGTTCGTCCATTTTCAATTTCTTCAATTCCCAAACTGGGGGACAGATTTCTTCTCCCAACTGATTATTCAATTCTAATTGTACAGTAATTTCCTGAGAGTAAATTTTCGTCCCACAGAATTTAAGAAATCTATTCCCAATATAACATTTGTTTGTAGATGTTTCACTACAAAAAACCACTATCGATCATTCTCGTTCTTTGACACCAAACACTATATACCGTTTAATTTCTGCAAAAAATCTACCTATGTCTACTATCCTATAATACATATATCATTCATTTCTAAATAGAATTTCAATTTCTAGGGGGGATCAAATTTTTCATCAATATTGCATTTATGAATTTGTGAGAAACATTTTTCTCTCCGAATGTGATTATACTTTCTGTACTTCAATACCCCTGACTAGTTTAAGTTATGAATAGCTTTCCCCAGTTTCCTTTTTTGCGATTTATTCTGGCGATCGCCATTATCGGGTGAAAATTTTTACAGGTATCAAAACGACTGCTTCGCTACTGATCTACGAAACTGCCCGTGCGACCTCTGTCCATATCCTGTTGTGCATGAACTGATTGAAACTCTCCTGCTTTCGAACTTCACCGTTAATTATATAACTTTTATAGCTTACTCGGGTTTCGTCATTCAACAAAATCCTGAATCTAAGGCAACAACCTAGGTAACATTATTTGGATAACCTCTGCATCGGGGTTTCCAAAAATTTCACTTCCGAATTTTCACCTTCGAATAATGGCTGGTTTCTTCGAAGCTCGCATAGTGTCTAGAATGAACTCGAAGTCTTCCACTGAACTTCCTGGTGCCTGTTGAAGCTGCAATCTTGGTGAGTCCAAACTCCACTCCAGGGGTTATACTTGATCTTTTATTGTTATCTGTTCCGATAACCCTAACAGACCGGACGCGAATTATCGCTATTTTCGGAACAGCGTCAATGTCATGAGAATGTTAAAAAAAACATTTTATTTAAACAGAGTTAAACAACAGCTCTTGTGCTGCACCGTAACTCGTTGTCATGCAACATAAAATAGATACAAATTAAATCAAACGTTGAACGTTAATCAATGATTACACAATTAAATACTGCTAGAAGCTGCCTCTTTAACTCTACTGACGCGTCAGAATTAAGGCAGCGTCGGCAGCGAGAAAACGCATAGTCGAATAATTATAACTATTAGAGCTGGCAGGAGATTACCAGTGTAGCGTGCACGCGTTGCCAAAAACACACTCTGACTTCAAATCCAAAACATTCAATTTAAGTACTGGCTACTCATTTGCATCCTGGTGAGGAAAAAGAAAGTGTTAATAAAAGTTGACATTATAAATAACTGGCTAACTAACATAAGATTCCCCATGACTGTTTTGACGTAAGATGAAACTTTGGAACTGACCATGTTTCCAAAGATTAGAAGAAAGAAATTATCAGTGTGAAATAAATCTACATGTAACTAGAGAATTAGGAAAAATTAATCTTGAGAAAAATGTCGCAGTAAGAATACATGAAACATAATAGGAATTCCTTGTAAAATTCATATCAAAAGCACTGAAAGGTGTTAATCAGTCCAAAAGATTTGTAATAAATTATTAAACATTTAGATTTCCATTTAAATAAAGAACTTGAAGCAAAACATTATTTTGAAATTTTTCAAATGTATAGTATACGTCTGCTAATTTGAAAGATTTCTAGAGGTAAAAATGTTTCATCTGGAACTGCAATTTTTAATTTTCTTAAGCATGAAACAATTCCACAAACTGAAAAACGGATTTGATTGATAGTTATAATCCGTTTTCAGTTCCTAAATAAAGCTTCTAATTTTGAATTTTGTTGAACATTTTATGGTGAGAGGTTTAAGAATAAATTTAATTTGAGTTGCATTTTGTAGCTGTTATGTGTGCTAGCAAGCCGGCATCTATCATCAAACTATCGTTTCAAGAATCGTCATCGTTTCGTCCAAGCCCTTGGTGGCAGTTGTTGAACCGGGTTCTGCCCTCTTCGCTGCTGGGAGTTCAAGGGTGAAGGACGGGCTTCGGCCTGTACCTTCACCGACTGTCTCTTCACCTACCACACCCTCGTTTTCATGATGCACGTTTAACTCTCCTGAAAAGTCCGATGATATGGTTCCTGATTTATAGAAAGTCAACTGTAGTTTTTTTATTGAATATATTCATTCTATATGCAGTTTCTGAAAATTCATCCAGGATTGAATGATGTTTTTTAAGCAAGAATCATGAACGATCTCATTGTGCAATATAAGGCTCATCCATTGTCTATCGCCACGTGGTGCACTGCAAATTAATTCACTGGTAGAAGCTTCAAAATCAGAAGAAATTTCAAGACAAGTTTATTGCTGCTCTACATATATTTTCGATTCCAGGGTTTTCGCGATTTATAGAAAGCGATGCAAATAGATTGTGCTCTCCAAGTGTATCTTTAAACGAATGGGCGTTCTGCATTTATAGTAGGACTATAGTTATGATCTGATTATTTAATTTTCTTGTTTTATTTGTGTGAGCTCAGCAGTAAAACTTTTGATAGGAAAAATAAATAGAGTAAATTGTAGATGATTAACTTGTATTTTCTTCTTCAACTATCACAATGTCTGGGGTAAGTACTTTATTTTGCTATCCTCTGTAGGTCACATATTTTATCCCTATCATTCGGGTTATTGCGGAAACAACGTGATGTACTCTTAATCACATGTTATAATCCTATACTGGGTAGTTGGATTTCTTCATTCTTATTCGCGGTTCATCGCTGATAGAATTAATATTCAAAATTTTGGTTATCGCTTATACAACAGAATAATTATAATTAATATTTCTCATAACCTACAGAAATTAACACAATTCTCATTACATAAGAAATTAAAATATTTAAGTATTTTTACTACATATAATTATTTTTACAACATTATGCAACAACTGATGTGAATGAATTATTGTAATTAGCTGCTGTATCTAAACTCCTAAATTTGTATACTAAGAGCAGTTCCTCGTTTTAACAGAGCCATACGCAGGTTCACAAGTAAAGATTATGGAAGTTTCTACGATGAGAAAATGCCATACAAAGAAAAAATGATGCAAACAAATCAAAATTTGGGCAAAGATAGATAGTAAAACACTCAAGAAACGATTTAATTTTCAAAGTTGTACAACTATAAGGCTCACAGATATATAAGCCATATAGGAAATGGTGCGGCACTATTTATGTCAGCATATTCTTGAGTATGTCTTAGATCCAGTGAATGTTCAGACATGTACTGTGGCACTGCGTATCAATCTTTGTTGATGTGGTCCCACAAATCATCTTCATTTCATGGAGCAAGGCAGTTGATAGCGAATGCTTTTTAACGTCACACGTACGTTCGATTAGCCAAGATTGTGATGGTTAAAGAAGTTATATCTTGAAACGCGTTTATAATGAGCCGCGCAATGCATCACCAGATGTTACCTTGTGGCATTTATGTCTAAGTTCTACTAAAGAAATGTAATTTACTTTAAATCTTTCCTTTTTGCCGTTTATCGGCCATAATGCTCTTTCATAATTCGAGGTTCGTTTCAGAGTTTATGTAGATTTGAGTGGGAAGCAGAAAGTTTAGAGAATTACAAAGAGCTATATAAGAGTTTTGACCTGCTGTCTACTGCTACTGTGTTGAGCAGTGTTACGATGTTGTCGACTTCAACGTGTGTGGATATTGTAGAGGGGGGGGTAACATTTGTAATAGCTTTGAGTGTAAAAGTTCGTCTATCATCTGGAAAGCTATTTCAGACTCGTTTCTAGACTGAAATGTATGCAGAAATGTTAATTTTAAAAAGATTAAGATTCTAATTTAAGAGTTTCTAAACTCTGTATTTTCAAAAGTTAATCTGAAAATATAGCAAGAAAATTGTTTGAAATTGTAGATTATGTGTAAAGATAATATTTCTGAAAATTCATCCAGGAAGTTAGAATGCAAATAGGAAGTTGAACAGTTAATCAGTGAAGTAAGCTAAATCTACGGCCAAGCACACTTAATTAAAGTATGATATGTTCGATGTTAGGATAGATTTTGTATTGTTATGATGTTATCCAGAAGATGCAATTAATTGGTATGGATAAAAATAGATTGTTGTAAAAGGAATGTCTTGTAGCAAAGTAAATATGTTATACTGAAATGAACTATATTAATGAATGTGCTCAAATACTTTGCTCAAGAAATCTTTTTTCCTTCAAGGCTCAACTGGAAGAAAGAATTATGTAAAATTTTAGATTAAGAATTATACCTAACTTAAAAGAAAAAAAGGAATTTAATATAAAGGAGCTACAATTGTAGACTTTAGATGCTTTTCTGTAAGTCTGTTTGATGACTTTTATTCAAAGATCTTCTTCTGGAAGAAGTGAATGTGCATTTATATTCAAGTTTTATTAATAAAATGTTATTTAATTTATATCTTTCCTTCCGTCTCTTTTCGCCATGAGTTTCGCTCATTTCAGAAATTTTGTAGATTTGAGTAGCAAACAGCTTTTTACCATAAAGTTTAGAGAGTAAATAATAGCTGTGTATGAGTTTTGGATTGCTGTCTACTGCTAACTCGATGAATCACTCTTTCTGAATCCAATGCTGATCTTAATGTGGGTATTATAGATTGATGTTAATTCCAGATTTGGTAAATCATGCGTTTGAATTACTGTCTCGGTCTAGTAGATGGTTATAGTTTCTATTGAGGTTAGATTAAATTATTCAGTTTATAGAACTTAAAAAAACAGCTTATATTTAAACCAAGTACAACTGGCTGGTAAAAATGTGTTTGTGCATTTTACTTTAACTCCCCACAAGTGGTGTTTTGCACAATTTAAAGTGTTACTTCTGAGTATGTTTGCTTAGAAATTCTTGTAATGAAAATTAACCTTGTAACTTAATTAGAAACTTGTTTTATTGAAAGTGAGCTAACTAAATTACTTTTACCCACAACAGATGTTACAATCTAATTGAAAATTGTCTTTGACACGCGTTGAATATATGGAAGAAGATGTGGCTGCATCACATCATCAACGTCAGGGTGCATCATGTGCTAGCAATGAGCACTAGAGGCATAAAGTTGATTAATGGACACCTCAAACAAATTTTGAGTCTGACATGTCATTCAAAAATGCCAAAGGCATTTTGAATTCAAAATTTCCTCACTGAAGACTACATTTTTCCACTGGGCACTCTAAGGAACTTTGTTGTGAAATCATTGCTAACATTACCGGCTGAAATCAAAATTTAGGTAGCCAACTGTCGCAAAATTGTCCACATCGATAATGCAACATTGGAAATATACTGTACACTTTGCAAAATATCTCTAGTTGTGGGGCATCAATGAGATATAACATAACGTCGTTTGCGACGGTTATCATAATTTCACGTCCATTTTCCTCTTGTGAAACCCAAATAACTCTTTTCTGGGCCTGTCGTCGTCAAATAATAAAACTAACAATGGATCCACTCGCATTTATTTCGTGATATTACGAAGAGAGCCTAATATGATGCTTTTCCTGAACTCGTTCATCTGCTGACATTGAGCACGACAATAACTTAAAAGCATTTGCTCCTCTTCCTTATTCGCCAGACTCAGAAATAACAGGAAATCTCGCGTATTATATCTGTGATGCCATCGAAACTGATAATTTCGTGCGTTGTTTGGATAATGCTTGTTCTCCGCTTGCTAATCAACTTATTTGCTTTGTCTTGCAAATGCAATCACTTGGAGAACTTGTACGTGTGTACGCCGTCAGAAATTCATTAGAAATTATATTATGTCATGTAGCTTTTAATTCAGAGAACAAATTTTATTAAACATATCTATATTTATATGCAGGTTGGTTAAAAAACTGATACATGGCTTAGTTGTGAATAGCTATCAAATGGATATACGAAAGGGTAGAAGTTTTTGACAGTACTATACATTAATGTTCCACTACTGCATTGTAACCCGATAATGGGGCTGACATTTGAAGAAAGAAAAGCCGTCCTGAGGTAATACGCGAAACATAAAACGATTAGTAAGGGGCAATGGCAATGGTGGAATGAATTTCGAACACAACCACCGACATGTTTAACAATTCCAGAATTTAAAATAAATTTGAAGCCGATGATTGTGTTACAGTTGTTCACAAAACTCATTTTGGAAGATCTGAGACAACTTCCTCTAAATATCTTTCTGTGTTAAAACATTTCTCTCGCTCACCATTAAAGTTTTATAGAATTACGAGGTAGACTTTGTATACTACTATCATTTTGTCAGGAGGTTTCTCAATGAAACGCTAACCAAAGGAGGGATAAATCGAAGACGATTTGTCGTATATGCCCAATGTTCTCCAGATCTCACTGCTTTAGTCTTTTACTTATGGGGAACACTCTCAAGAACATCGCTTTCATGACAAAAAAAACCCTACACTGCATGACCTACGGGTAATCATCAAACCGTTCCTGTGCAGATAATCGAACTTCACACGTTGCAGTCGGTAGATCTTGAATGACTTCGAAGTGTTTTGCTGCTAATGACCAACACATTGAACGTATAAAGCATTAGTGTACAGTGCAATGTAATAGCGGAAAATTAAAATATAATTCTACCAGAAAGGAGACATTTTTGTCCATCCATCTGAGAGTTATTCACAATTAAACAGTGCATAGAATGTTTGAGCCAAGCTGTATAATCTCATAGTTTGAGCAGTAGCAAATATTCGGAGTATGTAATTAAACTAATTCTTTGATTTAGACGGTTTCTCAGCAGACATTCGTTGCGTCAGTTTTATGTTTCTTAGCACTGTTTGATTATTTTATCATTATGAGTGAAAATATTATTTTTGGATTCCTAAACATTTTCCTTCACATGTTTAATTCGAGTGTTAAACAGAAAACTTGCAAAATTAGGAAATCCTAAAGTGATATCTGAATTTACAGATCATATTTTATAGTAGTATAACGTTATTATTGAAATGGCTATCAATATTAAATATGTATAATTAATTCAGCAATTCGATTTAACCAGCAAAGTTATGGCTTAAATACAAATTTTAAAATTTATTAAATGCCCTTCCGTTCTGTCTCTCAGTTTTCAAAACTACTGATTTGAATTATCGGAGCCTTTGCGGACATCACAAATTGGATCAGTAGGAAACACTGGTAAATGATAATGATTTGTGAGATATAATGTTTTACTAATTTGCCACGATTTTTAAAAAGAAATGGAATGGTTAGCAAAAATCTCAAGGTTTCCGGATTTTATATTACGCCCAAACGGGCGTTTTTATTATTTACACACAAGTACACGTTTCGAAAGCCGTTTCAAGAGCATTTGCGCTAACGCACCTTTGGGCTAAAATATTTAAAACGGCATATGTTAAGCATTTCCGATAGATAGTTTCAATCTCTCTGGTTATAAAAATGTCTTATTCCGTACAGTGTTCTCACTGCTCACTTTGAAATTGTTAAGTTTTTTAATAAAATATTCGTTAAAGTTTTACAAAAATGAAGTAGATAATAAAACAAATTCAAAATCTGGGCCCATATTCACGTGCATGATTATAATATTCAAAATTTGATGGCTATAGATACCATTGTTTTTTTTTTTGCAATGCGAGAAAGTTACATACATTCATGCAGATTCTTCTTTATTTAATTTCCTTAAATGTAATGCAGAGCGATAATATTTGGTGGCAACAATCTGCAAAGCGATTAAACGCAAAATGCCGTTTCGAGATTAATAGCCATTTTGGGCTACTACCCCTTTGGGCTAATAAAGAAAACATGTACATTTTATATTACGCGTATACGGTAATTGTTCTATACTTCAACTAAAAATTATTAAAACTCAGTGTAAGAAAAGTGACAAAACAGAATGTACTAGGTTAGTAAGACATACCTAAGGTTATTTAGTTTTCGAACACATTTTTGAGACCTCGAATAGGGAACACAACAGTAGACGCATACTAAGCAGCTAAGTTTTTTCATTTAAATATTCAGTTGGTTATTCATCAAATCAGGTCCAGCAGCAGCCAAGCGGCAGCCCTAAACACTAGCAAATGGAGTTAATATCCTCCCCTAAGATTGTATAGCTGAAAAGGTGTTTTTGTGGATTTTACCATTTTTTAATGTGAATACAAGCCGAGGTTTCTTAAAATATTCACAAAAGTATCCCTCTTCTTTGACAGTAGCCCTACTATATTTTGTCATAATCGTATAAATTCCAAGTCCTAAATTATCAGATAATTTTAGAGGTATTGTGTAGGAGAAATTAAAAAAAGAGAACAAACAGTCAAAATATCCATAAACAGAATTTATTGATAACATTCACACTTTGTATATATTTATATACTTTTATGCTCATTTATGTATATATATATATATTTTTATCATCATCATATATTTTATATATATATATATCATCTTAAATATTATACCACACATATACCAAGACAGCTGTAGTCAATGTTTATACAGTCACCAAAAAAGCAACACATTAGAATATGCACATTCACATATAACATGGAGAAAAAGGGACGATTGCGCATGCGCTTGTACCTCACACGTAATAAAAATATTTCTTCACAGATATGGCAGAAATGATATGAAACGAGTCGCAAACATCGGTCGCACATGATGTACTTTAAATGTGGTGCACACAATGCGTAGATGAGCCCGAGTTTTAGAAATTTCGGGATTTTATTGATGCGAAGCGACATTGAAAATAGAATGCTCTAATGAAAGATGAAAACACTCGATATATTTTAATTTTCCCTGTCTACTCGCTCATCTCTCATTTATGCAAATGGTTCAAATTCGGACCTATGCATTAAAAAATAATCCTTTTCTAAGTATAAAGAATTTCATTTAATGGGCTTAATATCGACTGTTAGGTGAATAAAATTAATAATTTTCTTCTTTTTTAACTTTGAAATTTTAGTTTATAATTATATGATTTATTATATATCTAGAATGGCCAACGTAAATAAAGCATTACAATTTAATTTGATACATATATGATATGCATTTCGTTTTAGAAATAGGTACATAACCTTTAATAGATAGCATTTTAGATAGCATTAACTTGCAATCTTCTTAATTTACATGCATTTTTACATAAAATACAATGCTCTTTCTTAAAATTCCGTTTCGAAACTATGATTAATTTTGATATGTTACAGATGTGATGTCTATTATGTTATGATATGTGAAGCAGTTTCATGTATTTACGAAAATTTTCATTGAAAAGGAATTAATTTTAGATAAAGAAATTTTCATTTTGTTACATAATTAACATTCACAGTTGTCTTTTCAAATTAATGGATCATTATGCAATAGAAAACAATTCAATACAATCAGAAATTGAGCATTAAACATAGCTATAAATTTTTACAAATTCAATCTCAAATTTGCTTAAGCATTTCATAATAGGCAAGCGATTACCCCATGATCTTCATCAAAAGCATGGAGAATTAAATTTACTCAACAGCAAATATCGGAAATAATAATATCAATAATGAAACATAAACTTAGGGGGCTCATTATATGCAAACCAAAAGCCATATGAATAACCTTCTGTAAGTGAAATTAAAAGTCGATTCTATTATCAGAACAAATATCCTCTGAGTATTAAATTAATTGTGCTATATGAAAAATAGGGGGAGTTTCGATGATACTAAATAATAAAATACATATTTTATTAATAACATTCTGTTGATAGGTAGAGCTAGTTATAGTTTATACTAGTTTTAAACCTGTTGATTAATCTATCAGAAACTTTATAATGAAGTTAGTCATTTGACCTTTGGATCTCACGAGTAGAACAATAATGGAAACAGATAGAATTATGAAATGATACTGATTTTTTACATATATTTTGCATTAAATATGATATTGCTAAGTCATATCTACATGATATATCATTTTATTAATTTTTATCTGGAATCTTTATTGTCCTGAAGATACAGAATATAAATCTCTTACATTTTAACTCAAAATATCTTCGCGCAAATACAAAATGCTCAACTGCTCTTTTGGAACTAATTTTCGTCTAAACTGGGCTATTTAAGGCAGTGCTTTAACAACGCCAATAACAATTTACACAAATCTTGATCTAAAAAAATAAACACCTGTTCTATAGACTATTAATACACGTTTTTCAATTAAGAAAGTAAAGTGTAATTGAAATATTTTTAACATATTGGGAAAATGTTAATAATTGTATTTATTATCTACACAGTTGTTCTGTAATATATGAAGATACCGAAAATTAGAAAGTATTCCCAAAATAATGTAGCTATTGTTTTATGACTCCATTTTATTTTTAGAATCTTTAAAATAAACGATATTAATGTAACTGCCTAAAAATGTTAAAAATTAAGCAAAAAAAACCCCTTAGTTTAGGCTCTAATTTTAAATAAAATTCTTTTGGTCTATCGATTTCGAGGGAGAGCAGACACAGATCCTCCTTCTTCAAGAGCAAATGCTTTTGCTCTTGAAGAAAGAGGATTCTTTTGCTCTTGAAGAAAGAGGATTGACCAACCGAAACTCGAAATTGATAGTTTTATTCAAAAGCTACACCAAAAAAGGTGTAATTTTAAATTTTATGTTCATTTGCTTTTTTTTTCTCTTTCGGTACCTAGAAACATTAATATTTTCAGGCAAATAAAGTTGTACGCTCTTTATGAAAGAACCTTGCAAGCAACCAGTCGCTCTCAACACACTTCTTTTCCATAATATCTGCAAATCTGCCAAATGTTAGGAGTTACAGTTACTTTGCCAGAA